>LJSK01000035.1:20439-64830 GCA_001299535.1 Leptomonas seymouri
ACACACAAAAAAAAAAAAAACAGCGAGATGAAGTATCATCTCCACTTTTATTACGATTCACGTTCGCACGGGCCCCCACATGCATTCATTTCCCCTTTGTTTTGTTAGCTGTTTCGTACGGTAAACAAATCCTCCACTTCTTTCCCTCGATTTTCCCTTTCATTTGTTTCATTTCTTCGTGCTCGCGTGGAGCGCCGGGACTGCTAATAAAAGCAGAGGGAAACGGAGCGCAACAACAGCAATTTTGGAATTGGCTATTTAAAAAAAGACAACGCAATGAAGAAGGTATGAGAATACAGTTACTCAAAAAAAAAAAAAAATGGATATTTGTATAGAAGTGGTGTCTACGCCGCTGCTGCTCAACATCAGAGCACAGCAGCTTCGTTACAGAAGACAGTAGCACAACAACGGCAAAGGAGAGATCAAATAGGAAGCACAGCCTTCAACTCCGCCATCAGCCATCAGAGCCTGCCCAGCTTCAGGAAAGAGAGGGAGCAAAACAAAAGCACGACGAGGCCAACGCTATGCCACAAGCGGTAAGAAACAAAAAATGTAAAAGAGTGAAGCCGGATTCGCTACTTCGCCCCATCCATCCTTCCGGGCGGCGGAGTCATGAACTGAGAAAAGATGGCGCGGAACTCAGCTCCAGTGGGGGACTTCATGCCACCGCCGATGGACACTGTGGCGCCGTCTTCCTCGGGGGAAGCATTCTCCACCCCGTCAACCGGGGTAGAGGCAACGAACTCGTCTACGGTATTCTGCGCCTGTAAGTCGCCCGAGTCCGGCTGCAGCACAGGAGACTCCGTTGGCGATGCAGCCACGAAACGGTTCACGCGGCTCCCCTGTCCCACGTCGCCACCGTCGACTCGGCTAGGGGTCTTGGAGCCTGTCGAATGGAGCACCAGCGGTTTCTCGTGTGATGTGCTGGTAGTGCTGTCCAGGCTGGCGTCGGGGTGTAGAGAATCCTGCTGAAACGACTCCGGCTGGCTTTCCCGCATCCAGGACGCCGCCGCCGTCGCTCCACTGTGCGCTTCATCGACAGCGGCTGCGTTCGCGTGGTCCGTGCTGTCTGGGCGCCTGCGGTTGCTTTGGGTGGATGAAATGCAATATGCGTCGGAGTCTTGCTGGAAAGGGTTTGCAAAGCTAGGGTTGGCGCTCCGCATGCGAGTAGCGCTTTCCCGATTACGACGCTGACGGCAGAACTTACGCAGCTCCTCTTCGGCCTTGAGCTCCTGCTCACGTGTCCACGGTGTCCCGCTTCGCACAGCTTTTGCCTCTGCACTCTTGAAGCCCTCCGCCACTTTCATTTCCTCGTCCATATCAGAGAGGTAGGCCTGTGTCTGCGTGTCCTCATCCGTCATGAACAGATCGTCGTAGGATGGTCTTGCCTCGTCACCGGCCAGCACCGCCACCCGACGGCGCCACAGACGGCGCCGCACCACGCAGAGCGACGTCTGCGTCTTCTTAAACGGGGCAAGGGTATCCTTGCGGTAGCCGGACTGCCCATCGGAGATGAAGAACTGCTCCGCATAGCGCCACCCACCGGCGTCCGTGCCGCGGCGGTGCTGCTTGCAGATCTCCCAGTAGCCGACCCAGCGGTACCCTTGCGGCATCTGCAGCTGCACGATGGACTGAGAAGGGAAGTGCGGGTTGGCCGCGTCAGCCGGTGGTGGGTTTGCGGCATTCAGCGCCGCGTCAAAGTCGGCGGGGTGCGATCCTAAGAGGCGATAGCCTGGCGGCACGCGGCAGAAGGTAGGAAGATCTTGCTGGAAGCGACTGGTACTCCAACCGATCACTGGAAACCACCGCTGACTCTCCCACATCTCTACCCACAGCGTCGGCCCGGGTTCCATTGAAGTAGAGCGCGGCGTAGTCGCGGAAGATGAAGTGCTGCCATTATGTGATGAAGGGCGAGGCACCTCGCTTTGGCTCGCTGCCGCTGCCAGGGTCAGCGCGTCTGGCGTCCCTGTAGGCTGCCCGTGGGCAGACGGCGCTGAATTCTGTTGATGAGACATTCAGAGCTCTGCACGCTGAGGCAGAAGGAAGCGGGAGCTTTAGTCGCGTGTGAATTGGCACAGGCTAAACGATAGTAATAATAGTGAACAAAGAAAAGAGCGAAAACAAATAAAAACAGGAAAAGAGCAGATGACACGAATCAAAGTAATAACAGTGGCAAATCGGCACCCGTACAGTGACAATACGCGAGCTCGGCACGATGTCTCTGAGCACACAGCGTGCTTTCCAAAATTGCAGTGCTGAGTGAGCTTTTGTTGTATTTGTAAGTACGTCGGTGTGCAAGGTTTAAAAAGAGGAGTGGGCAGCAACGTCCTGTATGCGCAATACGAATTGGCAGCACAAAGGTGGGGGAAAAAGCTCTGCGGCAAAGCCTCAAAAGCACGTACACACTCAAAGCAAAAGAAATCAAAGGAGTAGTGAAACACTCACGGGCATAGAGATGCGTTTACACACACAAAAAGATTCTGTCGTCAATCACCTTCGGCCGGTGATGTTCGCAATACGTTTGCACGCGTGTGGGTGCAAATGTGCAAATAACACGGTTTTGGTAGGAGTGTGCTGCTGAATGGGTGGGAGAAGATTGAGGGGAAATAGAATTGACAGCAACGCGCACAGGTTTAACGACTACGAGACGGCTCTGCAACGCTTGCTGTGGTCGTCTGGCAATGAGAGTACCTCGCTCAAATTGCTGTAGCCCAGCGAAAGCCCTCTGCTATGCCGCACATCGAGGCACGAGTACATACATCCCCACACGCACACACACAACTAGCATGTGTCATCGAGACTGCCTGAAAAGCCTTGTTGACCCGTGGTAAAGCCACGGGGCATCAAAACTGAGCTATGAAGGGGCAACGTGCGCCTATACTACTACGGTCCACATAGGCGCCTCTTATTTCTGTTTGTGTCGGAGGTCACTCTGCGTTCCTCCACGGACCCATCACCTGTACAGTACAAGAAAATACGCTGCATTCCGTATCGTATGTGCTGCCTCAAAAGCGCAGAAAAAAAAAATAACTAAGTAAAAAGAAAGAGTCCTCAAACCTGTGAAACGCTGAGGAAAGAGACAACAGGCAAAAGAGAGATCACAATCGTAATAAATGTAAACCCAAGCAACCTACAGCGCGTCACCGCCTCAAACGAAAAGCAAACAACGGTTAAAGAGGATAACAACCAAAAACGGAAGAAAAGGACGTCTTAGATGACCTGTGGTGCTACACGCACGCACCGCACACAAAGAGGAAGAAAGGGAGCCTCAAAAGAAAGAAAAAAAATGAAAGGGAAAAGGGATGACATGAGCGGCCATTTTTTTGTTTTGTTTTGTTTTTTTGCTTTAAAGACGGAAACACGAAAGGACTGAACTCGCCGTGTCACAGAGATGGAGAGAAAAAAGAAAAAGAAAAGAAAAGCCTACCAGCACCGCCGTCATTGTCTCTTGTTCGCTTTAATATCGCGACAAAAAGAAGGCCGTTGCACAGAGCAGCTCGGCCGTCGTGGGGCTAGATCACCTACACAACACACGCAAGCACAGGCGCACACATAAAACAGTGATAATAAAAAAAAGGCTACGCAGAAGAAGATCCACACACCGCACCTGCTTCCACAATGAAGTGCGATTCTTCCTTTTCCTCTCTTGTATCATTCATAGAGAAGCGCCAATGCAACATGCTGCTCATTCAGTCGATTTACTCTTCGGTAAAGTCTGGTAAGCCATTATTATTATTATTATTATTATGGTTGTCTCAGTCACCCCTCCCCCCTTTCATTGTATCTTCACATATATTTTTTCCGGGTTCCTCTATGTGCTGCGATCCACAACAGCAATGTATACTTGTTTCCCTGCACAAAGCAATGCGCCGCAGCTGAATCCTAAATATCCCTTAAGGTGTCAAGGCGCAGTGAGGTGAATTGCTCTGCTTGAGAAAGAGGAATAGAACCGTAACAGGTAAGGCTAGTGAGAGAAGAGCTGCGGCACAAGACGGCAAGGACACATCAACAAAAGCCACAAAGGGCAAAGCACAAAGCACACAGTACGCGGAATCGCCAGAGCTGCATCTCACGCCATCTGCCAACAGTGGAACAAATATTTGAAGTTAAAGCGGGGGCCATTGTTAAACTACAAATACAAGAAAAACGAAGAACATAAAACACAAGTAACCGCCACAGCGAACAACAAAACAAAAACGCCACCGGTAAACAAAAATCGGACATTGCACCAAAAACAAGAATTTCAACCGAAGGCATTTAAGACTAGCAAAACGAAACGCAGAAATAATAACAAAGCACTTAAGATATTATTATCGCAGATGATGGTACCGAAGGCGACCCGCTTCACATTAACCAGAGGTTAAGATGGGGAAATTTAAAAGGGGAATTCCTAAAAAAGAGAAAGCCCCAAATGGCATTGCAGTGCTCAACGACGAGGAGATCTCAAAAGCAAGAAAGCGAAGAAAGGGCAGATCTCAAATGATGTGCCAGCTGTCACGGACGAACGTGTCAAGCACCGTAAGAGCTAGCAAGCCCTCCTCAGTCTCTTGATGTGAACAGTAATAAGGCAACAGTTGAAGTCGTAGAGTACAATCAAATAACATTATAAAAGCGGTTTTGCCTCGGCCACCACCACCACCTGTATTTCTTTTGTCTCTCAGCACTTAATACCGGCGGGATGGCGGCGTCACCCTATGCGGCATGGCCAAGGAAAAGAGCGCCCCTAACCGCTGGACGTACGCATCATACACAGACCGCTCCACCCAGGTGAACCACTGCACCGTGTCTAAAAGTTCCAATTCCAGTACATTCAATTCCCCATTCAATACACCGCCAATACTCGCGTAGTACGCATTGCTATAATACGAGTCGTCCCGTAGCTTCACGCTGAGCGTCATGGCGGTGATGTAGAGTCGGTGCACGTTGCGCAGCGTAATCGGTACCTTGGTTCTATACACATACCGATCCATTAACACCATTGCTATGATAAAGCACTCTTCGCTGCAGATCGAGTACTTGGCGAAACGACGCACGTAGTCCCACAGAGAGATGCTAGGGATACGACTGCTGTGAAAGCACGATCGATAGTTCTGATCTTGATCCTGGCTCTTGTCACAGCGGTATTGAAGAGCTAATGCGCAGTACTGCGCCAAAGGGGGCATTTCCGGTGGGGCAACGTCTACAGGAGCGGCTACGTTTGCTGGAGCAGGTCCAACATCTAAAATGCTGTTTCCACACGGCACCGTCGCGCTGAAGTACGCCGGCACGCTCTCCACACCGCTCACGTCTCTGCCTACGGGCGCTACAGCATCAATGTTGTTGCTCCCATTGTTAATCCAGTGGTTGACGGTGGTGTGGAAAGGCACCGCTCCGCCTCCCGCCGCCGACTCGCCGCACTCCTCCTGTACGGCTGCGTCGGCTTGGCAGGAGCTCCCTTCCACGGTGGCGGCGGCGCCAGCATTGGTGTGACGGCGCACCACCGTCTCATCCGTCATCACAGGGATCGAAATCATGGCTGCTTACTCTGCCTTCTCTTGTGCTGGTTTGGAGGAAGAACGCGAAAAAATCGGCAGGCCCCAGTGTCAGTGAGCGGCACTCAAAGCCTCAAGCAGATGATGATCGTAAGCAACGGGGACACAATTTTCAAAAGGGATGTTTCACCACTTCACGCTTTCAGCCCTTGTTCCCGGTAGACAAATGCAGATTGAGAAAAAATGTTTTGTTGGCTTTTTGATTGTATGAACTCTTTAAGATGATGGAAGACGATAATGATACAAAGCCTTCACAAGAGCAAAAAAAGAAAGAGAGCAACTGCCAACGCGAATCTACCAGTGCACCTTCTTCAGCTGGTTCCGGCGAGCACCTTTGCGGGGGAAAAAAAGCAAATGCACCCACAGGCTGAGTGAGCAGCGACGACTGTACTTCTTCCGAGTGCGCAGGGGGTCGTGCAAATGTCGCTTGCCGCGTCGTATATAGTCCGTTCTTGCTGCTGTATTGATTGGCGGGGCTGCAGCTACGTCGCGTAACTGAAGCAGTAAAGACAGCTTAAGCGCGCCAGCAACGGAAGTCCTCGTAACGATAAACACAAAAGATGAAGCGTGATGAGCACCACTCGCCAGCAGGAAAAAAAAGGAGGAAGAGGAAGAGGGGTTTGACTGCACCAACTCAAGACGTTGTTGGCAGGGAAAAAAACAAAAGAAAAAGTGCACACCTGTTAGTTGAGCCGGCAGCGGTGTCTTTCTTCTCTACGCATAGAACCACGCGATGGTGGCGGTGTGAGCCACGGCTGGCGTAGAAAAAAAAAATTCGCTCTGGAAAAGTTAAAGATTACCAGCAGGAGGCGGCAAAACTTCGGACTGTGCGCACCGCGAACAGAGATGAGCTGTTGCTTTCGTGAGCGTGTGCGTGTGTGTGTGTGTGTGTGTAGGTATTCTGCCTTCAACTATGGTGTCAACCTTTGACAAGACACAGCTTCACAATTATTTTTACTTGCACGCTGCGGTGGCCGTTGGTGTGGTTTTCAGCACGACACATTCAAATAACAATAATTTTTCTTTCGTTCTGAGTCCGGGGTTGGTTTCCAGGAAGGTGATATAAAACCACGCGAAATGAGGAGAAGCACTGGTGGCACCAACGCACGATATAGGAAAGAGTGGGGCAGAAGACAAGAAATCGATGAAGGAAACAAAGCGAGCTTGAAAGAATGGTAGGAACGTGAAGGAGACGGCGGCCAGCAGCCGCAGCTGTCCGAGCAGACGGGGGAGGGCACCGGTGTGTATGGTGCGAGGCAAACTGGCGTGGGGCTCACCCACACAACGCCGCAGCTCGCGCACAGGCCCGGGAGGCAGAGAAAAAAGGCGCAGAAAGCAACTAACGGTGAAGTGGTACGTGAAGATCGGTGGTGTCTTCGCTGTAAGGCTATAAGGCGATAAGCACAAGCATTTTGACTCGATGAAACGTTGCAAAGGCCTCACAGAACATCCTCTTTCATGCGCGTGTCGAGCATACAGCGATCGTATGACTGTCATTGTTTGATTCGTTGCTGTGGAGGTAGAAAGGCTCTCTGAAGAATGAGTTCACATTACGTCGAGCCCGTGCACTAAAATTTGGGTCTAATGTACCTACAAGACAGCATGACGGGCAAGGAAAAAAAATGAAGATACAGATGAAAAAACTGCGTGAACTGCTACATTTCTGTTTTGGTGAGGCACTTCTCTTCCGTCACATCACGCGCTGAGAGTACGACCTAGTGTGCGTTGCAAAGGGCAACCTTAGAAAGCGACAAAAAAGCGTTTTTCGAATCGTCACGGTAAAGAAGCAAGAGAGATACGTTTCTCGGTGAAACAAAAAAGGGGGTCTTTAAAAAGCTGCACGCTCATTGCCGGGATTCCCCCAAAGCATCCAACAAAAAACAACGAAAGAAAAAAAACGAATTAGCTTCCCCGGTGACGGTGAGGGCGTTTCAACGTCACCGGAGAAAAGAAGGTCATTCAACGTTTCGATTCATCTCACCTAAAAGGCATGCAGCTTTCACTCTTCTCTGATGAATGAGCGTAGCACATACAGAGAAAGAGAGCAAGATAAAACAAAAAAAAAAAACGTCATCACAACTGAATGGAGGAAGGAAGAAGAATTCACTTCAGCACCTCGTCGAATTGTAGAACCAACAAGCAGAAACAAGCAAACGAAAAACGGTGGCACCATCAAGGGCTGGGAATCAAAACCTAGAAAAACACAGTTTTAATGTTTCATTCATCCTGATTCTTCTTCCGACACTCTCAGAGCGCCTTTCTAATATATATTTTTTAATTTCACCGATGCTCCTAATGGTGTGTGGGGGGGGGGAATGTAAAGCCTGATGGTTCCCTCTGTTTTTCAGTGTAGCTGCCGCCTTTCTCCTTTCCTCCCCCGCAGCCATGAATTTTCAATATTTCTCCAGTACAGCAAAAGAAAAAGAGAAAAGCAACAAATGCCAGCTCGGCGAAAAAAAAAAAAAACCTCCTATCTGTTACTGGGAAGTTCAGTATACCAGCATTCAGTATCGTTCAAAACTGGCAGGGCAGCGGATCAGAAGCGATGAAACGAGAAAGCGCCAACTTGCACGTGCGTATGTCCTTGTGTGTGCGTAGGCGCAGTCCCCCAGTGTATATGGCCGCTAAGAGGGAGCATCCATGTTCGCTCATCTGTAGCGAAGATGGAATTGAAAACTGGTGAAGGCAGTTATTCTTATATGATGCATAAACATTTCCAATTGACTGAGATTTATAGAAGCCAGGTGTTCTCCCCCCTCCCATTTTTCCCTCCCACGGGTACGTGCACGTACCTTCCCTGCGGCACTACAACCCAACCCTCCTCCTCATGTGTTTTGCTGCCTCTCGTTTGCGTATAAACTAGAAAACTCGAGCACTCACTCCTAACATCTGTGAAACCGGCGATTGTGAGCCAAAGGCCCCGAGATGAAGGCGTGCGTGTTTGTCTTCAACAAATGGGGGCACACGAAGATTGTGAGCATGAACGTAGGCTTCACTCTGCCTCGATCACCTGCACCTCCACCCACCCTGTATTCCATGGCACCTCCATACTAAAAGGCACAAAATACACATCTGCGCTTGTCATCATGCATGCGAACACCGGGCACATGCGTTTGCAAGCTGCTAGTTCAATGCTGCAAATCCGGTGGGCATCAATGGATGTCGGCTGCAGTGCGTGGAGCTCACTTTGTTTCCGTCATTTGCACTACGCGAATCACCTCCGTCAGCATACGCCACGCGCCCGCGCCTTCCACCGAAAACCGAGGAACATCGGAGAATAGCAATGCGAGAATGAAAAGTTCACACTGGCAACATGGCGGTCGTTTACCGGAAATCGAGGAGGGTCTTCAATAATATTAAAAAGAAATAGAAACAAATATTCTAAGTAGCGTGCAGGAAGTCGGGGGTGAACAGAACGGAGAGAACGGCAACCTCTACAGGAGGAAAAAGAGCAGCCCATAAGGGAGTTTAACGGAGCGAAGGAAGAAAGGAAGAAACAGACGAACAAAAAAAAAGGAAAAAAAAGCAGCATTAAATGCAACTCAGAGGAGTCCAATGTATACGTGGCTTCCAGATGATGCCCGCAGAGAGAAAAGAAGAGAAATGGGGGGTTTGAAACGCAAAGTTATGTGCAGCGCTCCCAACAAATGTCTTTTTCATCATAATGCTTCCACCAACTCTCTCTTGGAGAACTCCAGTAATATACAAAAGAAATAAGGAATAATACATGCGTGAGAGTATAAAGCAGAAACAAGGGAGCAGTCAGGGCTGCACGCTCCCCACAACATAACAAAGAAGAAGTAAAAGGAGAACAGAAGGGAAGCAAGGAATGAAAGATATATAGGAAAGTGCTAAATTCTATGTTAAACTGACTTTGGATAACCAGGCACCAAAAAAGCAAGACTTAAATGACGAGGAGAAATCAATGCTAAAGAAAAAGACAGAAGGAGCCCAAAACGTCCTGCAATGGAAGGAAGACAAAAACACATGACAGAAAGAATATTTCAAGCAAAAGAAAAGAAAAAGAAAAGAAAATTCGGGATATTGTGACATGTGAACAAGCGACTCAGAGGGGGGAAACGAAACCGAGAACCAGCGGTACGACAATTATGGTTATTCGATGTGGTACCAAAACAAACAACCAAAAGCACTCCTCCTTCACTACATTCATGCAGAGCACAGTAGAAAGCAAAACGCTATCGAGTAGCAGATAGGGTAAAGAGAAAGAAAAGCAAGGCATCGATGTAATGACAGTCTTTGGCACTTCATCAGCAGATCCTATTTTTCTTTTCTCTTGCTACAATAAAAGAGGACACGCAAACGTGAAACGCATTCCCGCGCACGCCGCTACAGCAATTCCAAAACAAAAACTTGTATGAGAAGGAAAAGAACCAGACGACTCCGACGCATATTTATGGCGGCAGTGTGCGGAGAATAGCAAAAGAGGGAAAAAGAGAGTTGACATCATACATGCGGCTCTATGAGCTGTTTAAACGCAGCAAAAAGAAAAAGAAAAAGGCACGTCGAGCACAGCACCGAAACAGAAGAAAAAGCGAAAATCAAACAACAAAGAAGAATGCGAAAAACATACGTAAGAAGTAATTGTGACAGAAGATTCAACAGGAAGACAAGGGCAAAGGCAAAAATACAAATGGGAAGCAATTCGTACGAACTTCGAATAATATGGCTCACATAGAAAATGTGAAAAATGGCAGATTCTGTTCTGCAGCAACACCAGGTGTCGGAAAATCAAAACAAAAAAAAGAAAAGATCAGTAAAATCAGAAAACAAAAAAAAAAGGCAACGTAGTTATGTAGCGCAGCAAAAGAAGGAGTTAGCGCTTGAATATATCGCCGCTCGAGTATGCTCAAGAAGCCTATGCACGTCGGCGATGCTTACCCCCGTGTTTCACAATCCGCAGTGCCACAAGGGGCCTTGTTGTCACTTTCCTTTTCTTCGTTTCTAAAGGTCGCAAAAACGACGGGTGACAATGAGTCATGTACAGAAGCGCATGTATCACGCATTGGAGATTTAAATGAGGAAAGAAAAAGACAACAACTCCGGCGCAGTAGGACGCTTTTCGGGGCGCTGTGAGCAGGCTGCAGTGGCTAGCTCTCGTACATCATTATCGAGGTTAGCAGGGATGTCGACTACGATGACGCCGGCTATGAGGCACTGCACAAACTCATGGTCATAGCGCAGAGGCAGCGGATCCTGTCGTTGTGGGTCCGTCCACACCCACGGTAACCGACCTAGCACCATCTCGAGAAAAGAAATGCCCAGCGAGTAAATGTCAGAAGCGGAGGTCAGTGGTAAGTTGCGAGCGCCCTCAGGCGAGATGTAAACCGCCGTGCCGCGCAGCAAACGGTCCTCGTCCACGCATGCCGTCTCAGTCAGCTTGTCCGAGGCGGAGCCGAAGTCCGAGAGCTTGCACACGCCGTCGACGCCAAGCAGAATGTTGTGCGGCTTCACATCGCCGTGCGTCGTCGACTCATGGAGGTAGGCCAGCCCATTCACTATGTCCAACATGAAGCGGCGCACCACAGTACGCGGCAGTTTGCCGAAGTTGGCGATGATGTCATGTAGCGAACCGCCCGGCATGTACTCCATAATGATGGCGAGGTAGGACTGCGTGACGCAGCAAGAGATATAGGGGACGATGTTTGGGTGGCGCAGCTTGGCGCAAGTACACACCTCCGACACCATTTCCTCCTCCTTGATGCCGCGGTGCAGCCGAGGAATCCGCTTGATGGCGACCTGCACGCCATCATCGGACATACCGAGATAGACCGCGCCAAAGGCACCGCTGCCAATCGGATAGAGCGAGATCTGCCACTCGTGCTGGTTTACGTCACGCAGCACCTGCGGTTCATCCGCCGGGCACGCCACCACAGTGCCAACCGCTTCAACTGAGGTCACGGAATTGTCGAAGACAAAGGCACCTGTCAGGAATGACATGGCGTCCGCCTGGTCTTGCTGTTGGGAACCAGCGTCAGAATGACCGCCACTCGCATCCGACGAGAGAGCAGTGCTACCCGGAATGCTGGAGTTCGTGCCGCCCGTCGCGTGAGCATTCTTGGAAGGCAACTGAGGCCCCTTCGGTGCATCGGCACAGCCAAGCTGCCGCAGTCCCATCACCTTGTCCACCTCTTTCTCCGTCAGCCGTGATGGCTCCATCGCCTCCCCATCAGTGACACCTAATGGCGAGTAGACAGTCGATGTGTTGATCGTGCTTGCGTCAGTAGTGATAGCGCGGCGCAAGGCAGGCGATGCCTCTTTCATGAGTTGGGCCATAAGCGGTGGGGCGAGAGTGGACACGGTGCCGAGGAAGCTCTTCGAGAGCATCGGGATATCGCTGTGAGAGCCCTGTAGCCCGTCCACCTCCTCACCGTTCGCAGCAGAGGGCGAGCGCGGTTCGTTCATGAACGCCGGCGAATCACCGCTGGCGCCTTCGGTGCTAGTCTCTGTCCCATCGAGGGCGTACATGTCATGGATCAGGTGGATGTACGGGCTGGTGTCATCCTTCAGCACGCGATCAACACAAATCTGGCGCAGTCGCTTTAGCTGCACGTTGTCACTGTGAGCCGAATCGAAGATTTGTATTGCCTCCTTATACTCACCCTTGCACATCTTAGAGAGGCCGTCGCCCATTTTCTTGGCCATGTTCGCGCTGTAAGTCAGTGGCGCACACGGTTCGCGCAACTCGCAAAGGGTCACCCGCGACACCTCGTCCGGGAAGCGCACGCAGTCGATTCGGTGCCAAGGGATCTGCGAGCTGCTCGTCGCGAAGTGGGAGAGTGTGTCAGTTGTGGAGCCAACGTGACAGCCGATTTCCCACAGCACCTTCGATATGTCCAGCATCTTTTGCATGTCGAAGACGATGCGTGCCTTGCTGTGCTTGGAGCCGCAGGTGCCAACCAGGAAAGGCATGCGGACGGCGAAGCACACTACGTGGTTGCGCAGCTGCTCTGGCACTGAGCCGTACACCTCGAGCGCAAAATTGCAGATATTCGACACAACGAGCGGGTTCTGCGTCTGCGTACCGAAGTTCACGAAGAAGCTGCTGGAGCTGACGGACTCGATAAAGCCAATGTGATCATCTGCGCGCTGCGAGATAATGTCCATGATGATGCGTGCCTCAGTGGTGCTTATGGCACGGTGCACGTCCACCAGCACCATCGCCACATCAGCACGCGAGAACTCGTTCGTGTTATCCTTCACGATGTTCGCGTTGAAGCGGGTGCGGACGCGGCGCGTCTTGCCGTCGCCAAAATCGGCGTCGGTATTCGAACCATCCGACGTGGCCTGAGTCATGACGGCTGCCGGCACAAATGTGCGCATCTCGCGCAGACTCTTCTCTACACGCATGAAAGCCTCGTGGATGCCGCTAATTTCGGTTATGTAAGCCAACCAACCGTGCACGCGGTTGTCCGCTTCGTCGCCGCGGGACACCTCCAGGTTGGACGCGCGGATGAGCTGTGGGATGAGGCGCTTCATCTCTCGCACGACAAACCACGCAATGACGACGGCTGCCATTGCAGCAATAAACACCACCACCACGGTCACCGCAATCACCGCCGTGCGCGCTGTGGAAAAGGCTTTCTCGAAGTCAGCACGAACCACGACAACGCCCAAGACTAAGTCCAGACCGTACATATCCGAAACGCGGGTCAGATTCAAAGAGGCGTAGGCACCGCCAAATCTGAAGGGCACCAAATCTGTGCCGCCCGTCATCACTTTCGAAAACCCACCAGACGCGTTCACCTGCCTCATGGCTGCCTTGATAATGGCCTCGTCGATCTCGTAGATTTTAGTGGGTACAAAGACATCTTGGTGCGTCACAGGGTCCTTCGTTACGGTCTGCAGGGGCTGGTCCCAGCTGTTGCCGACGAGGATATTGCGCGTGATGTCGATGAGAAAGATACGGCCGTGCTCACGCAGAAAGGGGACGAGGGTGGTGGTCTCGCCAATTACCATGTCCGAGCTCGAGCCCGCCTCGCAGTATCCGAGAACGCCATCCACGCTGAAGGGCATCACAAAGTTGAAGTAGGTCGACGTCTCGTTATCGGAGGCGAGCAGCCAGTGCGTGTCAGTAGTATCGCCCCTCGCCCACGGTTTTACAATCTTCTCCATCGGCCCGCTGTCCATAGTGACCTCGCGCGTGAAGTTGAAGTAGCGAATTGTGTTGTAGCCGTTTGGCGTCTCCACAAAGGACACATTGGCGGCGTAGACCTCATTGAGCGGCACCATGGTGGAAGTGTCTGAGTAGCCGCCGAACACGCTCGAGTAGTCCTCTGTGTAGCCGGCGTTCGTGTAGAGGCCACCCTCGTAGATGAAGCGGATGTAAAAAACGGAGTGGTTGAAGCGGGTCAGCACCGTGAGCAACGACGTCAGCAATTGCTGCGGATTAGAGGGCAGGTTCGTCTCCCTCTTCGTGGTGATCTGTGACTTGATGTAATTGAAGGCAACAATGTGCACAAAGGCAGGCAGCATCGCCAAGCTATTCTGTGTGATCGAGGCGACACCCTTCATGGCTTCACTCAGTAAGTAACCGGTGGTGAGGGAGTTCGAATGCACGCCGACAAAGTAGAAGGGTAGGAATCCAAGAAGCCCAACCACAACAGCACCGACGCACATGATGAAGGCGATGGCAGGAAGACTAGAGCAGGTACAGCACACATACGGTTCGTGATCCTCTACCGTCGAGCAGTCGTCCTCGGATTTCAGCGAGTGCAAGTCAATTAAGTCGAGCCGCTTCTCGTCCTCCATGACCTCCTCGAACTCCATCATGAGCCCTTGGGCGGTGCCATCGGCACCCATAGCGAATGTCAAGTCGTGGTTGACGATTTTCACGCTCGCCCTGCGGTCAGAGGATCGTGGCACCGTCAGCATCTCAGATAACGCGTCTGGGTGCTCCGCATCCGAGTCGAATGTGCTGCTAATGGAGCTCTCATTGTCGGCTTCGCCACTCCTCAGTGGATTGCGCACCATCAGCCGGCGATCGTCTACGAAGTCGACCACAACGAAGTTGTCGTCGCTCTGGTGATTATTGGGGGTTGTGGAGAGACTCGAGCTGTTCGCCACGTTGCTCTCGTTGAAGTCCGACTGTATGAATAAGGGCACCCTCGAGTTGTGGATCGTCGTCCGCGTCATCCCCTGCGTCGAGATGTTTTGGGCGTCATTGCTGTGCTGCGGGCTCTGTAGGGACCGGTCTGTGTCCTGTGAAGCAGAGATGGAGAGCTGCGTGCAGTTGGCGTTGGTCGAGAAGCCATTTTGGTCTTCTGTGTGAAGCACGCGAACAACGGAATGCCGCTCATTTGTGCTCAGGGCGGTGGGGTCGTGCCAGAAGCCCCTTGCAGCTGCCTCTCGGGCATCTGCGGGCGACGCACGCTGGCGGTTGCCTAACGGGGGCACGGAGGCGACACCGCCTGCCTTCTCTAGCGGCACCATAGCGTGCCTTGAGGCAACGGGCATGCGGGCCACACCTTTGGACGTTGCGGCGGCGGCTGGCGAAGCGCTATTGTTGGCGTGCGAGGCGACGCCGCCGTTGCCAGCGGAGTTCTTCCACTTCCATTGTTTCTTGCCGTCAATCATGACGTCCGCGCTATTACGGTCACGACTCGGCATTGTGTTCTCGCGTTTGCTTCCCTCCGCCTGCTGTTTGTTTTTCCCTACGCGGCTGCAGCTCAGCAACACTAAAAGCAAAAAAAAAAAGAGTGGCGTAACAAGCGGACAAAAACCAAGAAACAGCTGTGCAGTTTTACGGCTTCCCCAAATGCACAAAACCGAAAAGAAGAGAAAGGGGAAAACGTAGTATCCGCAAGAAATAGAGGCTGGAGCGAGAAGAGAAGCAGAGGAACAAATCAAGGTGAGGTACAGCGACGGTGTATAAACAACAAAAAAAAAACGCAAAAGAAAAAACAAACTCCAATAAATAAAAGTACCCAAAACGCAATTAATCGCGCAAAACAAAAAGGAGAAAAGAAAGGGAAAAAAAAAAGGATGCAGCACTTCAAGATGAGGGATAAAAAGAAAAGAATGAAGGGTAGAAGTAAACAAAAAAGAAAAGGTGAAGTGTCAACTTCGGCGAGGTACACACAGTTGCACACAACCGCTCAAAAAGGAAAATTGTATAAGGAAGAGATGGATATTTTTACAAAGCGTTGGTGCTATGTCGTGTGCTAAAACAAGTACGAGGACAAAATGAAAAAAAAAAAATAGAAGCACCACCTTTTCCGTTGTTTTTTTGTTGTTTTCTTTAGAGAAACGAAGGGAAAAGGGCGGAAGCCTCTCGGAGTTTCGTTGAAAGTGAAGAGAGAATTGTACTAGAGGGAAACAATCATAATCAAATAAACCTCTTTTTAGTTTATGTTGCTTTTTTTTATGTTTTTGAACTGCTAGTTTGAGAAGAAGCCGTCAGTGAAAAAAGGGTGTGGAAAGAGAATCACTGAATTTCAGGAAGATAAAAGCAGACAAAAAAGAGAGAGAAAGGGCAATGCAATAAAAGCAGGCAAAAACTTAGAAAAGAAAACGTGCCCTCTTTCGCTTTCCCCTTCACCCGTCAGTTCCCTTTGTATCCCTGCCTACCGTGCTTCTCACAATAAACAGATGAAAAACACAATAATCGAAATCCAAAAGGAAAAAATACAAAAGGCGATTTCAATTTACACATTTAATGTGAGAGCGAAAATAGGATGGTAATTTCATGCAGTGGGATTTAAGGAATGCACGGGAAAAGAGGAAAATAACAGGAAACGGAAATATTTGATGTATGTGTCCGTTCAGAAAAAAAAATCAATTACGAATTTCCGTCAGATTATTTTTTCTTCCTGCCAGACAGTTCTCCGCAGCGGGAAAAAAAAAACGAGTAGAGCGAGTTTGAAGAACGAAACACCTTGCAACTAGAAAGGCAGGAGTATATTTAAGAAGAAGAAACTAATACATGCATCCACACATACATACATATATACATACATATATATATATATATATATATATATACATATGTACGCGTAAATATACTTTATATATATATATATATATATAGGTTCTGACGAAATTAGAAAGCAGTGTTGTTAAAGAGTGAAACTAAGGAAGGGTAGAAAAACAAAAACAGTCATGCGGTGATCACGAGGTCACAAATCCATGTGATTAATCAGTCAAACCCTACTTTTTTCTTGGCGCCTGGCTGCTTATGTGCTGATCGTTGCTGCAGTGAAAAGGCAGCCTCCTTCTTGGCACACACATATATACCTGCAGCAATACAGACGGTGAGAGAAAAACAGATGATGCTATTATAACTAGACACCATGCGCCAAATAAAGCAACAGTGAAGACCGATAGCACCCCCTCCCCTTCTGTGTGTGTTTGTGCCTATTTCTGCTTATGTAGATGCAGGACGTCAGCAAGGCAACGCTTCGTCGTCCTGCTAAAGCACTCAGGCGGCAGGGTACAGCGAGAATAGAGAAATTCCTTTACCAATAAAGCACTATTGTGAGGATGAAGGTGAGAGGGAAGACAAGGGCTGAAAAGTGAGAGGCGAGATCAACAGCGGAAAATGAAGCGCAAACGCATCGCATCGCAAGTGAGGCATACAGCAGCGAGTCCACTTCGGATAATGACTACGTACTTTGCGTTCGATCGCGTGCCATGCGGACGTGTCTCACAGAGTCGTAAGTTGAAAAGATGGTACCTACTGTTTTCGGCCACGGGGAACTACTTTACTTTCTGCTAAAGCACTGTATTCAAATGGGTGCAAATGATGGTATTGATCTGGCAGCAAACAACGTAAAATAAGGATGATCAGCAGAAAACAGTGCAAGGGGGAAAAAGAAGCAGGCATAGTAAACTGACTACGGCCACGGCGCACGGGAGAGAGTGCTGGGGGGACCAGAAGGAAAACCGGAAATGATCGACAAAGCACAGAGCGCTACACCCTTGGCATACGAAGGAATGATGCCCAACGGATGAACCCGAATGAGGCTCCCTGAGGGGAGCGGAAAAATGGAGAAGCTCTCGGTGAGAACATTCCCTTCCCCTGCCGTGTCCTGCCGTGGAGGCGTGCCCATTGCTCACTCAGACACTCCACCGCACACACATCGCGCGGCGCCAGATCCTTCGTTATCAAGGGAGGCAGCCTCCAGCAGCGCACGGGATGCCGGGAAACATTGAAGACCTGCGCAATGAAAAATGACGCAGATGTTTCCACGCGATGCGGGGAAAGCGGCAGCGACAGCAATGTCACCTGCTTCAAGTGCCGGTGACTCGTCATGGTGAGGTTCCACGCAACATCATGCAGCAGTTGGGCGGGACTTGTGGCATGTGGATGCAAGTCGTACCATCTCTTCTGCTCCTGTGCTGTCGCCACGCACACAGACGGGTAGTTCACTGGAAAAGCGTTGACCCTCGTGGGCAGCACATGCACCAGTCTGTCCCGTGATGGCGCCGCTGCGGACGCTGAAGGCGGTGGCGACAGTGAGCAAGTATGATGACGATTTTCGCTAGTATCGCCGCTGTTGCCGGCCCAAGCACGTGACGAGACGCGGACAAGTGGATACAGGTCCTGCTCCCGTTGCGTTACGTACGAGGGGAGCGATGTGAAAGCGGCGGTGAGGTGGTGGCAAGGAGAAGGATTGCAGTCATGCAAACGACGACGCCAGCGGTAGAAGCGAATAAAGTCGGCGTGCCGCTGCTGCTGCACACGCCAAAGATGCCGCTTCTCCTCCGTTGGTTGCGACGCCCACGGCACAAACAGCTTCGACGAAGGCGGCCTGAAGCCCACGATGGTGCCAAACCGCCCATCGTCGAGAAGCACAGTCTGTCCTTCCCAGAGGTACATTCCGGCGTCCTCGGGTACGATGCTTGCCTGCCAAACATCAAGACTCGTGTATTGGGAAGGAAAAAGCGGACTGTGCAAGCCTCGCTCCAGACTTAGAGAGGCGGCATCTCGTGCCAACGCACAGTCGAGCGCCGGCGAAGCGCTCCCCAGCCTGCATGAGCGTGTTGCGGGGTCCACGTCGTAACGCGCGTTGTAGCGCCGCTGTTGGTCTTGGCGCCACTCCTCCAGCACGCTCGCCACTCGATGCCGCAGCACTTTGGACGATACAGAAAGTCCTCTTGCAGTCGCCACCTCTTCACCTGATGCTGAGCCCACCGCCGTCCCTTGATCAGCATCTTTGAAGTAATGCGAAAAGGCCGTCGAGTTCTCACTCATGCAAGGCGGAGCCACAGCTGTCGGCCAGCGTCGGTGATCCTCCTGCCACACAAGAACCCAGCCAAATGACTTCAACTCCGCTAAAAGTGCCGATAAAGAATACGCAAAACTGAAATCATATGACTTTAAGAGCGCAGCGCGCGGCGCATACTTTACAGGCGAGGAGGAGCATGGCCCACCACTACCGACTCTGTCACTGGCAAAGGTTGTAATGGGGAATTCAGTGTTAGCGTTTGCACAAGTTTCACTCGCCGATGAGTAGGGATGGGATTCGACTCCGGAAGCAGCAACCCGCCCTCCTTCAGTGACGCTATCAACGCGCATAAGAGGGTTCGAAAAAAACTCGTACGTCATGGCGAATGCCACGCGAGGGTGACGGTGGCCTTCGCGTGGGTCGAGTAGCGGCCAGGACATGACACCTCGGCCCTTCCCAGAATGCGACAACAAGCCTTGTACAGCCTGCAAGAAAGCCTTCGTGACGGCGCGGCTAGGCAGCGGGGTGGCCATGAACTCCTCCGTGGCCTCAATAAGGCACAAAGATGCCCTGTAACGTCCCATCCAGTGTTTGCCTACGTTCAATTTAGGTTGAAGGTTATGCAGCCAACACTTCCAGCTTTTCAACTCTTTGCCCTTCACGCAGCCCGGCATAAACTCCAGCACGAAGATGTCAGAGAGGCACCCGTCAACGGTGAGCGGCGAGCCGCCGTCCGCCACAAAAGGTGCGTAGTACCGCGGCTTCGGCAATGGGCAGCCATCGGTCCTGTTTGCCGCGACGTTGCTCACCCTATCAGCGGCAATCATGCAATTTAAGGTGGCTGCATTGACCGCATTTCGTCGCACCGCTAGCTTCAACTCCGCTTCTTGCGCTGCCGCATCGCTCACGAGGATGTACGGGAAAACGGGGGCAGCGGCGTCGGCCGTACTGTACGGCGAGGGCGGCGCAAGAGGCGCTAGCGGGGGCACTTGTGCGCGCGTTGCACGACAGGGCAAGAGCCACCTCCAGCTTGGAAAAGACGGCGGAATAGGTAAGGAGTATCGATGTAGTGTTCTTTGGGGTTGCTTAGAGTTGTCATGGCAGCACCCTTCGTACCTATACACGCTCGTCTTTAGCTCCCTTGCATAGCGAAGAATGCCCTCCAAGAGCGGCCATCGAAAAGAAAAGTTGCTGCTCATCTGAGATCTGCACAGAAGACACGGTAAGCGGATGCAAGGAAGGGATTGCGAGCTGCGTTGGCGTACAGTGCCTGGGGCACATCGCCTCGCTTGCAGCGCACTCGCTTCTTTGGTCGCATTGGATACGCACTCCACTTGCGTCTCTTCACAGAGCTTGTGGAATAGAGGTGAGTCCCTGGCCATCCACTGCAGCGCCGAGGAGAGCGGCGACGCCCCGGGGAATTCTCTCCAGTACGCTGCGCACGGACTGAACGGGTTTGTAGAGAAGACACGGCTTGCCTCTTCGAAGGAGTACCCTGGGAACGCATCAGCGCGTGCTTCATTGCCTAACCACCCCGCGGCAACGTCCGGGCTGAGAAAGAGCACCAAGGTGGCCGTTTCGTATTTGAATCTGCCCGTAAAAACGGAGCGCCACGCCCCCATCACTTTGCGCAAGTCCGATGCGCAAACCCCGACCCACAGAGGCACCACCCAGTGCACGTGCTCCTCCATATGTTGAATGGCACCATTACCGACCGTAGCGAAGCCCTCATTATCCACCAACTGCGATGCTTGGCCAGCGTTTGTGCTCTTCGTCGCTCCCGCCCGGTTTTCACCGGACGGTGAGGGGGTTTCCTGGCTCTCAACACGGAAGAAACTGTCATTTTTCAGTTGTTTTAGAAACTGCTCTGTGTACGCCTGCGTACTTGCCTCTCGTATGTCTGCCGCTAGCGTTGCAGTCCATAAGCTTGTCTGCCTCGAGGCCACGACGTCATGCTCTCTGTCCTCACCTGCCCCTTTAGAGTCTTCTTGTGGAAGCAGTCCGCTGTTGCAAAATGTGTGCAGCACGTCCACAAAAGCCTGGCGCTCAGCGCATACCTTCGGAGTGTGAACGGCCGCCTCATGCGTGACAAGTCGCACCACTGATGGTCGGATGGCCGAAGCTTTACCGGCTGCTTTAATCCACTCCTTCGACTCTGCATCGCTGGCGCTGTTGCCGTGCAAGGCGTATGCATGAAACGCGGCAATTGGGAGAAGGCGATACAGCTGTGCAGCTGAAGAGGACGAACTGCCGAGCACCAGTATCACCGGGTAGCGCTGAGGTTCAGCCAGCAATTTTGAGAGGTCGCCAACAAGGCATGAAAAGTGCTCCGCATCAGATTCTGTGCTCTGTGGTGAAGAGCAACTTCCTCGGTCGCGTGGGCGCTTGCCGCCATCCAACGTGCGAAACTCGGGAGTCGGACGGAACGGTGGCACAAGTGTCACCATCGTCGTCGCACGTCCATATTTTTCTCTGAGAATTTATGCTCGCTGCTTAAGTCAGTGCCAATACGGAATGCACAGGCACAACGGCGAGCTGTCTTCCACTTGAGTATCACGGCGAAGCAAAGATAAAGCAAGTTGGAATTGTTGAGGGTATGCGCATGCATAGGTTTTGCGGATTGGTAAGTAACGTCTTTGGTCGTCCGAATCGCCGACGAATGGACGAGAAGTACTTCCGTTGTGAACGTCATGTCTTCAAATCAAGAGTTGTGCTAGAGTCGGAAGCGAGGGAAAGCCCACAGTGTAGTTCTTTGGGCATGACTCGACCGTCAAACCGTCTCATAAAGAGTTCCTACTTTTGTTTAGATTTCAATCTCACCACACCGTTGGTGTCTTTTGCTTCGCTAGAACAAACCAACGGTTCAGCAGGTTAGGTGTCACTCCCCGTCAGCGAGATAACAAAGAAGCCGCATTTGCTACTTTTGGGGGGGAGCAGACGCGTCGCACGCAGCAGATGATGCCCAAAAGCACTATACATGCACAAAAGAAGAAAACCGAAGCACTCCGCCACAGCTACATCAAACGAAGGCCACTTTTTGGTTTAAATAGTACATGGAAACGGCTGGATATACCAAGTCGTTCTCCTTCACCGCAGGAATGTGGCCTGTGGCCTTCTTGTTCCCGCTCACCATGTACAGAGTGTTGGTGGGGGCATCCCAATCGAACTCCACGACGCAGCCCGTGGAGTAAGGAAAGCGGTCGCACTTCCACGCACCGTAGGTGTCGCCGGCACGAGAAAGGCACCACCCGCCCAGCTCCGAGATGTACTTGTTTCCTGCTGCATTGGTAGCAGTGGTGCTCAACTGGGGAAGGAGACCCACCATGAGTCCGGACCCGTCGGCGCCCTCCCCCTGGTCTAAAACGCGGACAGCCCACTGGTGATTTGCGGCAGACAGCGGAGTTTTGGAGCGCAGAGTCACCCAGCCGCCGTTGGTTTCGCGTTGCGCGACGCTGCCGTCGACGGTGACACCTGGGTGTGGCGTGCTGGTGTCGATCTCAAGGATTTCAAGGCCCATGAGAGTATACGAGAAGTAGAATTCCTTTGGGGAAGAAAAAAACAGAAGAAGAAAAGAGTAGTCGTCAGCGCTTGGAAAAACACTGATGTAAGGCAAGCGATGTAGACGAGTTCACGTCGGCATCCTCATAAGAAGTTTCTGCATTCGGCTGAGAGGCCTTACACACACCATCCTCCGAGGGCATACTGACTTCAAATCAAAGAGATGACGTTTGCAGGGGCAAGTATCTCTGCGCGCAAGTACATCGTGCTGTGCCTTTTGTTAATACGCTGTTATGACGATTCCCAGAAGGAATAAAAAACTCAAAAAAAAGTGGCATTGCGTGTGTAGAAGCAAAAGCACAGTGCAGCCGGCCAGCTGACGGCGAAGCGAAGAAGAGAACGGCAAATGCAAAAACAGAGCAAACGTTCAAAAACAATGAAAAAAGAGAGCGGAGTTGGAAACAAAAGAGGGGGTCGCGGTAATGAAGCGATCCAAGAAAAAAGGAAATGCAATTACAAAAACAGAAGACGGGAAGGCGGCTGCCGAACCTCCGGCACTCAAAATGGGGCGAAGAAAAGGAGAGACGCGGCCATTTGCTGAGCCGAAAGAAAAACAAAAAGCGTCTCTGCTATTGGATGTACCCGCGGCTGTACTCGTTCAGAATGCTGATGATCTCGCCCATCGTACAGCGCTTATCCACCTCACGCTCGAACGCACGCTGCGCAATGCGCTGCAGCCATCGCGGCGTTTTCTCCACCTGTCTCTCCGTGTAAGGAACGACGTCTTCATTGGCGATGTAGAACATCAACGGGATGGAATCCTGTGCCGAGAAGTGCCGCTCACCACCTGACCACGGAGATTTGCCCAGCCACAGCTGCAGCAGCGTGCACGCGTAGGCCCACACGTCTGACTTTAGGTGTGGCTCATTGAGGATCACCTCTGGAGCCATGTACGCCGCCGTACCAAACAGCTGCCAGGAGCTGCTGCCCCTCTGCGCGGGCTGCAGCGTCGTTTTGTCGCTGTCACAGTTCACGATTGAGAAGCGGCTGCAGCCAAAGTCCGTGATGGCCACGCTGCCATCGGAGCGCGTCAGCACGTTCTCCGCCTTCACGTCACCATGAATGACATTGTGGTCGTGCAGGTGCTTGATGCCACGTGCCATCCCGCAGGCATGTTCATAAAAAAGCTGCTCGGGAATTGGCCGGAACTGCCGATAAAGTTGCACAATGCTGCCACCGCTGGCGTACTCCGTCACCAGCAGCAGCTGATGTGTATCCACCTCCTTCGAGGCGCCGTAGAAGATGATCACGTTGGCGTGCGGTGGTAGCATCGACCACGTCTGAAACTCACGCCAATTTAAGTCCGCTGTCTTGTCGTCGTAGGAGTATCGAGACTGTTTGACGGCAACAATGCGGCCCGTGTCGAGGTTGAGGGCCTTGTACACCGCACCAAACGCGCCCTTGCCAATCGGGCCGCCGCTGACACGGAAGTGGTGGGACAAGATGGCAATGCCATGGCGCTCTGACTCCTGCACGACGGAAGCGGTGAAGTTGCGCAACATCTTACGACTTTCACTGTGCGCCATCACTGAGGCTTCAGTGGACGCCTCTTCGTCGCGCTCCCCCTCCTCTTCGATGTTGGCGTAGTCAAAAGGCTCCCTGCACACCATCATCTGCGAACTCGGGGAGCACGAAATGGTGCAAGACGGCGTGACAACCGCCGTGGGGTTTACGGCTGCAGCCTCGACAACAACCTCCCACCCAACCCGCCCCTCCCCTGCGGCATCCGCCTTCGGCGGTTCAGAAGTTTGAACGTCTGCAACTGAGTCGTTGCTGCCCAGCTCATTTATTGTGCCGGCCGCGGTACCGGCGGAAACTGTGTCCGCAGATGTCGCAGTAGGGAGCAGCCGCGCGCCGCATTCCATCGCCAAAGCTGGCGCGGCTGCTTGCCGAGGATCGAACTGTGTCGCAGAAGAACGGATGCTGGAGGGGTTCGCGGTGGTGTAAGCGGCCAATTCAGCCCTTGTGCTCGTCGCTTGCATCACACACTCGTTTTTCGGGTTTCTGCTGCTGTCCATCTCCGCCGTTCCCGCCGCTGACAGATGTGGTTCAACGTCTTTCAAGGAAGCAGAGGCTGCCGGCTCCCCGAGTGACGGCGAGGGAAGTGGGGGGCGAGGTGGAGTGGCCGGGAGTGCAGTCAGCGAACTGCTGGGATGAAGGGCTGCTGCAGCAGCGCGGCTATGACGTACGGTGGAGAAGGCGACGCTCTTCACCTGTGCGGACTGAGCGGGCAGCAGTGAAACATTCCTGGCGTCCCTCTTTGACCTCTGGCGGCACGACGAAGCGATCGGGTTCAACCCACCCGGCGTCAGCTCGGCCGCGCTGCATACATGTCGTGTGATGGCCGACACCTCTGCGGCTTCCTTATCGGATCCTCGCCGCACTTTAGAGCCTTGCACCGTCAAGTCGAACACTGCCCCGCTGCTGCTGGCAGCGTAGTCAGTGCTGTTCGGGTCCATATGAACGCGCGAATTGGAGAAGTTGTTCCCGAGCACCTGCGCCTCGCGATCCCGCTCCTGCCGGTTCAGCTCAAAACGCCACGGGATGCCGTCGTACTTCTTTATGAAGTACTGCAGCACGCACCAAATCGGCATGAACACGTTGTACTCCGCGTAGTAGACGTACGCCTCACCACGCACCAGTGTGCATGGCAGCGTCTCCGGCTCGTAAGGCACCTTGAGGTGTCTCAGCTGGATGCTATTAAAATTCTTCATTGTGACGCTCAGCTTCGTGTTGAGAGGAAGGCAGCTGCACTTGGTTGCCACCAGCAGGCCGATTTCGTTGTCCTCCTCCGATGTGTCCAAGTCAACGGTGAAGTCGTCGCGGCACACGATGAAGCTCATGCGAGGTGCGACAGGAATTATCGATGGGTCCTTCACCGTGCGACAGAGCGCAACCGCCAGCCAGTGCAGGCGATACAGCAGATGCTTGTCATCCGCATTCAATGGACGGACCAAGGTGTCGGAGTTGCTGATGTCGAGGAACTGCTCGCCCTTGTGCGCGGCCTTCTTCCAGCCAAGAAAGTGTTCGCACATGCCGTTCAGCCGCGTCACCCAGTGCTCCGCAGCGGCAAGGTTGCGGCCGTGCTGCTCAATCAGCTTCAGCGCCTTCGAGGCCCGCAGCGCACCACGACGATCGCAGTTGAGCCGAGAGCCGACGAACGACGATAAGTAGCTGGCAGGATCGAAGGCGGCGGTCTTTGAAGATACGGCGCCGCCCCCTGCGCCGCCTGTATCCTTCGACAGGCGATCGATGTCGGCCAAAGATGGATACAAAACACTGTAAGTGCCGCGGTTGAGCATTTCGGGGTGGGCACGGTGATCATCTTGAAGATCTCCTAGCTTTCCGCAGTGCTCCAGCGCCTCCTCGACCAATGTGCTGAGCACATGGCCATCGCGCAAGAAATCTAATGAGCCATCCCACTCCCACTCCGGGCCGAGATCGAAGCAGCAGTGGATGCTGCTGCTATGACCCAAGCGCACGGCCTTGCTGCGGTGGGTGCGCACGTTCGAGGGGCCACGATTGCGCCCACTACGCGTGCCGCCGTCGCGCAGAGTACTGTTACTGCTGCCGTTGTCCGGTGAGCCTGTTGAGAAAGCGTCGCCAGACAGCACACTGGGATGCTTCGAGTTACCAAAGTTGCTGACCGCCGGCGAGGTGCGTTGGAAGCTCCCCTCGGCTGCAGTGCGCAAGCCGCCTGCGAGCGAGGAATGGGCAGACCGGTACGCGCCTCCATCCGTTCTTCCTTTCCTAATGTTGAAGCACCGCTGAACTTCCTTGATCCAGTCAATCCAGGTGGTCATCATCGCGTACAAGCTCAGCACATCCAACAGGATGACGGACATGTTATCCTGGTAATGCAAGGAAAGCAGGTAGAAGAGGTCCATGTCGGTCATGTGCAGCTTTTTCGCCCGCTCCAAGATGTGCGGTGCGTCGATGGCGCGCTCCGGCTCATTCTCCTCTAGCACAGCCACCAGCCGATCCCACCGTGTTGCAGGGAGCTTGGCGAGAGCATCCGCAAACTTGTCGTGCCTCTCGGGTTGCGGCTCTGCCTGCATTTTATTTCTGATCTTCAGACCTCTCGATAGGCGCCCCGCAGGAAGAATGACAACGCGCGGCAAACACTCGAGAGCTCACTAGTTGAGTAGCAGTTCGCTAGCTCTTGATGTCCCCGTCGAGCGCACGTTAAGAAAGCTGTGCTTCGGGGAGTCAAATCAACGCAAAGGCAGAATGAGAGTGACGTAGTAACTCAATTCTCCATAGTACAAAAGTATTCAAGTCTTCTTAAGACGAAATCAAAAGGGAAGTGAGCTGATTTGATCTAAGAAGTGCGGCTGTACCCGTCAGTACAGAGAAGGAATGAAACCCCTTCTTGTGGTTGGAGATCAAATGCGCGACAAGCTCACTACAAAAGAATACAAATCGGCTGGATATATGGAACGCTGGCATTTAAAGAGCGAAGAAAGAGAGGACGAAGATGAGGATGCACGCGGGGATATAGGTGGGAGTGCGCAAAACACTGTAGAACGGTATCAACAGGCAACGTGATCAGTGTAAAGCTGGCGCCCACCACCTAATGACGTTGGCTGCCTCTTAGGTATCAACGAAGATAACCCTTGCGGCCAGCTAAGTGCTGCCTCGATGCGAAGAAAAGACTACCAGAGGGAAACACGCGTAGGAACAGGAAAAAAGAACGGTAGGGAGAAAAGAAAAGGGGGCCACGGCGGCTTCCGAGAGCACAGCACCTGTCATGCTCCTTTCTGATTGGTGGGAAGAAGAGGAGGTCCCCCGCTGCTCCTGTTGCGCATGTGGCCCGCTGAAAAACCGCAACTCGCTCTCTGTGAAGAGCACCCGCGCGAGAGAGAGAGGGGGCAAGAAATGAAGGAAGAAACAAAGCGATTCTCTTTGCGCCTGTGCTCCCACATCATGCGGTGTTCACTTCCGGCTCCACATATGGTGAGTGTCAGGCATAGCTCTGTGTCGACACAAGATCAACACCACGATTCACAAGAGCAAACAGGTGCCTGACATCCGTCTCTCTTGCTGTAGGGGCATCCTCCTTTCACTTCTCTTTTCGTTCATTCCACTCACCGCGTGTTGTGCGCCCTTCGCGAATGCAAAGATGAAAAAGATGGGTAGTCAGCACCCGCTGAAAGGAGGGGGAAAAGAAAACGAGCTACGCTCAGAAATGCGTCCGTGAGGGGAGGGGAACGCGCCCTCCCCCCTTACACCCCATCCGCCTTCAACGCGAGCGCATCCCCCGTGGCGGCAATAGCGGCTGACTTGGGGACGTGCGCGCGCAACACTGACGGCGGCAACGAATGAAAGACGTCTTGCAAAAAAGCCTTGTAGCCACTGTTCTCTGGCACTGCCAAAAGGGCCTCAAGATGGTCTAGGATGCCAATCAGGGTAATAGGCGAAGCGTCGGTGTGTGGCTCCGTGAGCAGCAGTGTCTCTGCCGATGTCGGCGCAGGCCGTGTTGCCCCGTCGGCTGAGAGTAACATAGAGATAAGGTCGGATTTGCGCATGAGAAGAACGCACAGAGCCAAGTCATACACAAAAATGCTGCGGAAAACTCGATGAAGGGACTCAACAGAATTGCGCAGCTGCGGCGTGGCGTAAAGGACTGACTGGGCGATGGTCCAAACTTTTGGATTGGTGGCACTCAGCACTCCGGGAATGCCCTTGGCGCGATTAATCTGATGGTTCACGATCCAGCCACTCCACGCCGTCGCAGCAGCAGTTGTATGAGGCGCGTAAAAGCTACGCGGCAGCCCAAGCTCTTTGTGCAGTCCGTCAAAGACCTCGTGAAGGTGCAATATGTAGCCGTCTCCCTCGTTGTCTGAAACATTGTTTGTGAGGGAGTCACCAGCGTCGGTGGCGGCCGCTGTCGAGAAGGTAACAAGTTTACTCGCTGCCTGAATGAAGTGCGGCACTGAAAGCGAAAAAGTCTCCATCAGCTTCACCAGTTGTGTCACGTAGCCAGTGAGCAGCAGTCGCATCGCCTCTTGGTGCACCACAGCCGGTAGTGCACGGTGACGGCTAAACATGTGTTGCACCGCAGACTGCCGCTGGATCTCTTCTGCGGCGTCCCCTTCGCTGCACCCGCGGTGACCGGGCTCGCAGCGTGCGGCGTTTAGCACCAGCGTCGGATAGTCTCCAATTTGGTTCGTCGGCTTATTGGCGGTGTCAGGCTTCGTAGAATCACCGCGGGTAGCAACATCCCCCAGCTCCTCCTCCGCGCCAGCTCCCGGGTCATCGTACAAGGTACCGCTAACCGTGAGCTGCCGCAGCCACCGCGTGAGGAAACTCTCGGGCGGGCCGCCGCCAGCGTTCGTGCTGCGGCAGCTGCCTCCGCTCTCCAAGTCGCTGCTATCCGCCGCAGGCATGCCAATTTCGTCTTCCAACAGCGCCATAAACCGCAGGAGGTCGTAGGCCGCGGCGTAGTCGCCATTTTCAACCGATAAGCCGAAGAGCTCGATGGCGCATTGACTGGCCTGCTCCAGCGAGCTGACACCGCTGCGATGGTTGCTGCTGCTCCTGTGCAAGCGAGGGGCTAGCGCGTCCGCGCCGCCTTCCATCACCACCGTCGCACCGGACAGCTCCGCCAGTCGCTTCACAGGAACCGTCGCGGTGGGCTGGTAGCTTCCCATCATAATCACCCGCACCAGGTGCACCGCCTCGACGTAGCAGTGGTGCGCCACACACTCGCGGAAGAACGCCGTCGGTGTGCCCAAAAAGTCCAACAGAAGGTGCCAACTTGTGAAGTCGATCTTGCGCACACAACCTACAACAACTGTGTAGAACTCCGGGTAGTTGCGCAGAAGTGCAATGACAGCGCGGATGGCGCTGCGCCGGCTCAGCCCGGGCACCGCCGCCGGTGGAGACTCATTCAGGGCCGTGTGGAGAAAATAATCCATGACCGCCACGAAGGTGTCGTTAAGGCGCATGGACTCCAGCCAGTGGAAGAGAGCTCGGTCCCACATAAATACGGCGACGCGGCCGTCGAGTTCAGCCGATGACAGTTGTGACGGGACCAGCTGGATCACCTCGGGCGTGGAACGGCTGAGCGTCTTGGAAGCAGCAGAGCTTCCATGACTGGTGGGCTTGGGTCGAGTCATCTGAGAAGTCTGCGGTGACTCTCCATAGCCAGCGCCGCCGCCTGACATGGCCACGCGCAGCATCAACGACAGCACGCGGTACGCGTACAGCACAGGGCGTAGCACTAGCTGCGGATGTGCGCCAACGTTGACGCTGTCTGTGAGAAGGCGGCGCCGTGAGTGACGAGGGATGGACGTGTCCGTACCGGCACACAGCAGGTAGCCGTCAAAGGGGGAGACGCAGAGCGGCAGAAGCTCTGTGTCCCTCGTCGGGGTCACCTCCATTCGCAGTACCTCCAGTCCCACCGCCCCACAAGCAGCATCACCACTACCCTGTGAAAGCGGCTGTAGTGCTTGTGGTCGCTGTTGGATGTGATACAGCACGATGCCTGCCTGGTTCCCGTGGGCGAGCAGCACAGCGCCACGCACAGGCGGTGTGCGATCAATCCAACACCGGTACACAAAGTCGGGAGGGTCTGCACTATCAAAGGGCTCGGAAACAGCAGCTACGAGAGGTAAGCTCCCATCTGAAGGAGGCAACCTAGACGGCGAAGCTGCTGTCGCTGTTGTGTCGGTGCCACCTTCCGCACCTGCGGTGGTGGTGCACCCATGTATCCACACCAGCGAGTGGTCGCTGCGGCGGTGCAGCAGCATACGCAGCTCCATCTGAGTCTTCATCTGTTGCGGGTTCTCGCGGTCTCCGTCGTCTCTCCGCATGCATACCGGAGTCAGCTGAAGGGGGTTGGCAAGGTCTCCGGACAGCACCAATCGCTGTACAGGTGTGAGAGCCACGTACACCTTGGCGGGGGGATCACCGGTGGAATTGGCCATCAAGCTTGGTGTGTCCATGAAGGCGTCGTAACGAAACACACACACCACCTGACTGCAGTCCACCACCACCACATACCCCTCACTGCGGTGGTCTTGATGCACGCAGGAGAGCAAGGACGGCTTGCCCCCCAACGCCACCCGTGCCAGTGCCTGCGACGGGGACACACTTGACGTCGGCAGCACAATCAGCTCGTATGTTTTCGTGTCCGTTCGCAGGGCAGGCACCGCCACGGCGACGTTGCGCAGCCACACCGGATCGGCTACGCAGCTGAACGACATCTCCTCCCGCTTCTGCGACGCCAGCTTCCATAAAAAGCGATCGCGATTGAAGATGAGGAGGCCTCGGCATCCAGCGCAGGCAATCCAGCTCCCGTCGTACGACACCGCGCCGTAGAGCAAGGGGTACTGGTCACGGATGTAGTCTTCTGGCAACAGCACGAGTTCGCGAACACCATGCCGCTCCGTTGCTTCCGAGACAGAGACGAGGTACAGCGCGTTGTCAGCGAGGAGGGTGAGAGGGGTGTGGTTGCCGCAGGAAGGTCCCACGATGTCTGCCGACAGGGCACGGGAGAACTGCGTGGAGAAGAAGCACGCCTCACCCGGCGCGGCCATCCACAGTCGCGTGCCATCAGACTTCCACGAGATAAAAGAGCACCCAATGGCCGCACTGCTGATCCCTGCCGCGTTGCTGGTTGGGTCGACGCGCCGGGAGGTGAGGCCGGTAGCACCCGGGCTGCGCAGAAGCATTGCGCTGGCGGGGCCGGCAAGGTGATGTGTCACGACGGCACCGCTGTAATGCACGAGCACCATGCCGTGTTTGTAGAAGGCGACACAGAGCAACTCCTCAGACGGGCTCCATTCCATCGCAGAGATAAGCCCAAGCAACTGCGATGAGGAACTGGAGAAGCGATCCTGTAACCCACGTAGCCCCCTCCACAGCGGCGTCGCACTGACCGCGAGAGAGCCGCCGTCAATACGACGGCACGAAAGGACGCCAGCTTGGGTGCACACGGCTAGGAGAAGGTGTCGCATGTTTATAGCCACCATGTGCACCGACACAATAGGCGTCACGCAGCCCTGCAGCTGGACGACGCTGTGGGTGAAGTTGGTTCCACAGGAGGGCCGACACAGCAGCACCGCGCCGCTGGAAAACACAAAGGAAAGCATTTTCCACCGGGACAAAAACGAGGCGTGGAGAATCATGCCTGAGAGCAACCCGGCGCCACTAGCGCGGCGCTGAGCTGGTCCACTGCTTCGGTCCGTAAGGCTCCGCACTGCGGTATCCGTGGCGCCGAGCACAGGGGCCAAGAAGCTGCTCACCTTTGCTGCACTGGAGTCTGCTAACAGCGTGCTGGCTTCCGGTTGATGGGTTACAGTGCCATCACCTGCACCAGCGCCCCCTTGAAGTGCGCCGCCAGTGGCCGGCCGCGAGGCAAGCTCTGACGCAGCAAACTGCGTAATCGAGGAGGACGGTGAGGCGCGGTGCGACCGGTCCTCGCCTGAGCGCACCGCAACGCCGGGAGGGCATATGCCATCCACAGAGAGAAGTCGCCACGTGGCGGTGGTCGCAGAGGCCTCGGTGAAGAGCGCTTCTTTCGCAGAAGCTATGTTCGTATTGCTGCTTTTGTTGGCCATGGAAGAAGAGCCCGCATCGTTGAAGAAGCTCTTCTGGAGGGAGCGTGGCTGTTGCTGCTGCTCTCGTGATGATGGTCGCTGTTGATAACGACGCTGCAGCGGGTCGATACGAAGGGGGGCAGCGGACATGGAAGCAGAGGACGAAGTGACGGACGCACTAGCGACCGCTCCTGCTGCTGCTGCTGCTGGCACTGTCTGCGTACCCAAGGTCGCTTTGTCGGTCTCCTTATCAAGAGCACCTGAAGAGCTAAATGAATGTCCGCCATCTAGCAATCCCCCCGTGGTCCACTGATGCAGTACGTCTTTCTGATGCCAGCCAACGACATACACCACACCCGCCGTGGTGGTGACTAGAAAAGCATACGGACCAGCAGCGGTGGCGCCCGCAGTGATTCCCGCCTCAATGCGAATTTCACTGGAGTAGCACACTCGGGAGGCGGAGTCAGTGTGTTGGAGATGGACGGCGCCGCGCTGCCGCTCTGCACTTTGCAGGAACTCCCCCTGCTTAACTTTGATGTCTACTTCAAAGAAGACCACTTGGCGTGAGGTGACGACAGCAAGATGATGGCCCTGACGAGGACGCCAAATCACAAACAGGGCGGGATTGTCGTCTAGCGAGGTGTTGGGTATCAACAATGACGTCAGATACACTATCTTCGGTCCGGCAGTCCAAAAGTGAAGGTGCAATTGGGTAACCACCGCGAGGACGGTGTTGCTGGGGTCCACTGCCATGGACTGCACCGTCTCGGCCTCCGCGCAGACGTCGTCGTGACGGTGCACGTTCACTGCACCACTACAAAACTGCATCTGAAGCACTAAGAATTGCTAGAGGGAGAACAATATATATTCCAAATCAGACCCTGTTTAACGTACGCGGAGAGAGGGGGGGGGCAGGCGGTGAGAGCCAATACAGACGAATACACCTTAAAGGGCATATTCAAGGGCCTTTGAGATGTGTGCATGATCTTTAAATAAGATCGTCTCAGTCATCAGCGGTGTTCCGACTTTGGGCTGCAGTTTTAAGTGCGGCACGCCTTTTTGAAAGCAAAGGATGCCAACAACACGACGGCAAATAGAAACATAAACAAAGAAGAAAAAGAAAGAAACGCTGGCTTACACGTGAAGCACACGGGGAGAGGGAGGGGGACTTTAGCACGTGTGCCTCATGTGCATACTTTTTGATCTCTATCGCACCCTGCCTATTACGGCCGAAAATATTAACAAAGAGAGGGCAGCAGCTTAAACGAACAGAAGGCAGAGAAGAAGCAACACATACAAAACAAAGTGATAATGCCAAAGGCAGCGAAGAGAAACCAGCAACAGTGTGGGCCACAGAGCACACAACGCACGTGTTAGGGGTGCAGCAACCTGGCGAGGAGGAGCTAAAAGCGGGCCTTACAAAGAAAGGCAGGAGCAGCGACCTGCTCTCCCTTCACCCCTCAATTAGAGAGGAACAACAAATAAAATGAAAGGAGCGCAGCAATACACCAAGAAAAAGAAGAACAACTGCAAAGGTGGGAGGGTGAAGCGAACAGCGGAAGCATGCGCCCGAGAAGGCCCATTCTGGCATGAAAAAAGACGAAGCGACACACCGGAGCCGAAAGCAGCTCCAACAGAACTACTCCATCTCTTTTATTTTGCTGTTGTTGGTGGGTTTCGATGAGCACATTCGTATGAAAGAAAGGAGAGAAGGAAAGAAGAAGTGCTTGATGTACAAGTGCCTCATGATGCGTCCAGCTCTGGAAAGACACGGCCACTTCGTTTTTCCTCCTCTCTTTATCAATTGGCTTTCTAAGCACAATACAACATTTGGAGCAGGCGGCAGATCCATTGGACCCGAATCGTTGGTGCCGAGGAAAGGCCCTCAAAAAAAAAAAAGAAACTTGCTCTACCGTACCTTTCAAAGTGATGCAATCCTTCTCATGTGCATATCCTGTAACGTAGTAGTCTATCATCTATTTGCGTTGCGGGGGTAAGAACGGAAGAGCAGATGCACGGCACCGTACAGCTCAGTTGGGCACCGATGGACACACAAGACGTTTGGCGAGCCGGTACAAGCATTCGTCGATAACATCATCAAGCACCGAATTGTCGCAGTAAGCACATGACGCAAGCATCCAAGCACACTTAATGCTACCTTTGCTTGCTCACCACTTACTGCTCCGTCATTTTCATTAGAGGGGTGAAGTCGGCGCTAGCGCTGCTAAAGACAAAGCTCATCACACCCGCCTCGTTGCCGTGTTGCGACCGCCGCCGCTTGTACCGCGCGACGTTGGCCTCATCGAGAGCCGGTACCCCAAACTTCTTGTGCAAATACGCAAATACATCCATCAAAACGACTGTGATGCCCTCCAACTCCGTCTCATCCGGAAGCTGCGCCTCTGGCACGCTCCAGATGGGTTGCACCACTGGTACCAGCTCGCGATGTCCCATCGTCACAATCAGATAGAGGATGGAAGTGCAAAGGCGCTGCATGGAGACCTTGGTGCAGAGCGGTGCTACAAAAGAAAAGAGAAAGGCGCGGCGCACGGCAGTGCTGATCTCTTGCTGGACCTTTTCGTCCAACTTCCCGGCGTTGGCCAGGGCCTTCAGCGAGCTCAGCGTGTCCGCCAGGGGAAAGATACGCACAAAGTCGAAGTTGATAGTGTCGCAGAGAACCAGTTCAACGTCGAGCACCGCGCGACACCACTGCTCCACCTCCTTCTGCGGCGTGCTCTCGTCCAGATCAAAGGCGAGCTCGACCAGCTTCACCAGACGAAAGTGTGCGTGCTCCACCTTCGCTGCGAGAAAGACGCATGTCGTCGCAAGAACGACCTCGTTGACTTTGCGCATCCCGTTCACTGCAACAAACTCGTGCCAGTAGCACAGAGAGGTGAGCAGCGCGCTCTCCGCCAGACGCAGCTTTCGCACGAGGAAGTCGGAGATGACAAAAGCGGCTTGGGAGAAGCGAACATAGCGGCTTGTGAAGGACAGCAGGTATGGCGGTGCAAAGCTCGTGGATGCAGGTGAGCTGTAAAGAGGAGAAGATGGGTTGGACGACATTGAGAAAAAGGCAGAGATGCAAGAGAAAGGCACACAAAAAAAAAAAGAAGAATAGGCTATCGGTTGCTGTGCGCACGAGAGAGAAATGCGTGACGGCCACGTCGTCTGCCCCTCAGCAACTATGAAGTCAACTGTACGATACGTCTCTGTGTTTGCTTCTTTGTGAAATTCACAGAGGTTAGTGAAGAGAATAGGAAGAGGGAGGCTCATCAGATTAAAGAATTGTAAAGAACCTCAAAGCCAGCAGCAAAAAGGAAGATCAAGCTATACAAAGGGTTTTGCACATCCACGTCGTGTGCATGCAGCTCCTTTTTTCATGTATGAGCCGTTCAGCTCTTCTACTGCACGTAAGCGAGGATACAAGAGCTAAACAGCCCGGGTGATCTGCAGCAACACAGAGGACCCACCTTACCCAAACGGGAAGCAAGAAAAACGACTCACAGTGCAAATGTCAACGTCATACCTCTCTCTTTCTACTTTTTTTTGTTGTTGTTGAGATGAATAAAGAAAATTAGTAAATCAGTCGCATCGCATCCTCCTCGTCAATCCAGCGCTTCTGCGTTCGCCTCCAACAAGGAAGACGACAGCACAGAAAGCCGGTATACAGAGAAAGATGTCCAATGCCTATTGCTTGAGTCTCAGCGAGTTAACAAAATGTATTTAGTCGCCAGCACACCGTGTCGCACAAACGCTCGTAAACCTCTCATTCCTCTTGAAAGACGAAATCGAGAAGGGGCGAGAAAACATGAGACATGGCGCTAGAGAAGCGTGCGCGCAAAGACGCGCAGCTGGCAGGTGAGGATCACAAGGAATGACTAATTGACTTAGTGCTGCTCCTTGTGGTGGCGGTGAGCGGCCATGACGACCTTGGAGGACGCCTCACGAGCCTGCAGCTTCTCCAGAGAGCGGGCAGACAGCTTCACGCGCAGCTTGTGGCCGCGGAACTCGGTGCCGTTCTTCTCCTCCACGAACTTCTTCGCAGCGGCGGCGGAGTCGAGGTAGGCGTACACGAAGTTCTGGCGGTACATGCGCAGGCGCTGCACCTTCACACCAGCGAACAGCTCCATCGCCTGCTTCTTCGTCGTGTTCTGGCGGAAGATCGGGCTCACAAACACGCACGCGGAGTTCTCGTGCGCATCCGGCTTCGGGCTGGTCTTCGCCGGCACCACCAGCACCGTCTGGCCGAGCACCTCCTTCTCGTTGAACAGGTCAATGGCCTTCTTCACAGCGGCGGAGCTGTCGAAGAACACGATCGCGTAGCGGTGGCGACGCAGCTGCACCTTGGTCACGTTGCCGGCGGCAGAGAAGACACCGGTGGCGTCCGCGACGGAGCCGGTGCCCCAGTTCTTCACGTACACGCCGTTCGACGCGCCAGAAGCGGCCTTGGGGGCAGCGGCCTTCGCGGGGGCGGCGACCTTCGGCGAAGGAGCCTTAGCAGCCGGCTTGGGGGCGGCGGGCTTGGCGGCGGGCTTCGGGGCGGCCTTCGCGGCGGGCTTGGCGGACTTGGGAGCGGCCTTGGCGGGCATGTTGACGAGAAGGTAGCGTGAGGGGGTGGGATTTTATTACTCGAAGGTCGAGGTAGTGGCTGAGAGCTGAAAGCTGCAGGCAGATGAGCGGTTGTTTGAGACAGAAGATCCAATTTGTAGGTGCATGGGTGGGGGAGGGGGGGGGCCATGTTGAGAGAGACATTTCATTATGGGTAAGACGGGAATACAGGATTAGTTCATACGCTGGCAACTTCTCTTTAAGCGTCACCAAAAGCTCATTGTGTCATGCTTCATTAGCATCACCCTCGCGCCTTCGGTGCGGCGCAGAGCTTCCCAACGCCGCAGCGCACAGGCCTGAAAAAAAGTCTGCGCTCGCGCAATCCTTTTTATGCTTCCAATCAACTCACTTCTTTATATTCCGTGTATGTATACCTATGTGTGTGTGTGTGTGTGCGTGAGCAGAGAGAGTGATGAAAGCGACGATGACGCAAGGTTGCTGACTGCCCTCAGCAGAAGCATGACACCAGTGAAATTGTTTGTTTAGCAGCTGTGTGCGGGTAAGCTCGCAGAGCAGCACCCCACCACCACCGCGTACGGTGTGTCCATGACAGCACTGTGAGGGCACCACTCCACCCACGAGTACAGGTGAAGCAATGGGCTGAGCCCTGCCCGCTGCCATGGAGCCCGCTCAGCCCCATCAACCACACCACGATAAAGTATGTGGGGCCGCATGAAAGAAGTCGTGAAGGGGAGAGCAGAAGGGCAAGATTCCTCTGAAGGCGCTTGCGGATCGCAACGCACACACTCATAAGAAAACGAACGCCCTGAGATACCGAGGAGCTTTATGGCGCACTCCCGTGCTCCCCAGTGCTGTGCCAGTACGAGGGACCTGTATGCCTCTAACTCACTGGTACACGGCTGAGATAAGTGTCGCCACCAGTTACACCGCCGCGACGGTGTGTCCGCAGCATCATCACCCTCACACAGCGTGCGAAGAAAATCGGTTGTATCTGTGCTTACGGTTGGCTCAGTCCAAGGCATTTCAATGGCACGCAACACCTCCTTGATCGTGTCACTGCAAGCGTCCGTTACGCACTGCGGCATCCATCGCCGTCCCAACTGTGGGAAACGGGTGCGCACACGATGCACCTCCGCCACTGGGCACACGTCAATTGCGCAGACAACCCTTCCTTCCTTTCGTGTGTTGCGCTCGTGAGAAGCATCGCCTGGGCACTCCGCAAGTAGTGCAGCGCCAGAGTCGGCCAGACCCGTGCCGCTGGAACAAATCGAATGCACCTCCGGTACCCACGCAACAGCTGCCCCCAAACAGTCCTCGTGGGATAGGCTTAGCTCACACCCATGAAGAGCGCGAGCACTTAGCCGACTTCCAGTAAATACTACCGGACTGTTCCCTCCGTGCGCGTTGCGGTGCTTGTGGTGAAGAGACTCGATGGCTCTCGAGGCGGCTACGCGGGAGAGCACAAACGGTAGCTGGTGCCGCAAGTGGAGGCTCTCAGCGTCGCGAAGGAACAGAGAGCCTTCCGCTGCAGTGAAGCCATCGAGAGCGGTAGAGCAGAGCGTCTCGAGCGACGGTGCTTGGCCAAGCGGGGCAGTGAGTTGGCTGACAACAGCAGTTGCACCTCGGAAAGGGAATACAGGCAGCAGACGCCTACGCTGTATCACTCGTGCGGTACTTTTCTCGCTTAGAGAATGCATGCCAATGAGACTCAAGGTAATATGTATGGAGAGTGGCTTTTGGGGGCTGTCGTGATTAGGAGCTTCACAGCCAGGGGCGGCGCGTTTGGCAGCCCTCCGTGACTTATGAACGGCGTTGAAGCATGCCCCTTGTAGTTGCCACCACTATGTGACCTGTTGAAAGAGAGAGTTGATCCGTCACGGAAGCAGTGGGGCGGAAAAGCAGAGCACAATGAGCAAGCACACTAACTTCATCACGTGCGACAGCAGTGCGAGTAAAAGCATCACATTAAGAGAAACATGGAACTTGATTCTGCCGGTGACACCTCACAAGTGCACCCTCACGTCACAATTCGCTTGTGGTGGTGGTGAGGGCTGCAAAGTCTGTTTCAGGGTGCATAGACCTCTTATTCCTCTCCCTTTCCGCAACGGTCTGAGGGTGCCCTAAGCAGCATAAACAATCTACGCCAGGAGCGCCTGTGCGACCGCACACAAAAACAAAATCGTACATCAGGTGTGCCGCACCACGGCACAGACGCCCGAAGCCATCGTGCCACAACAATGGCCGGAAAAGAATATCTGACAACAAGCAAAAGAAACAGCGTCTACTATGTACATAGCCGGTGCAATCACCCGTGTACCAAACACAGCGTCCACGCGCCGGACCAGAAGCACAGAGGGAGAAGGAAACGAAAAAGCAGGAGAAGTTAAGTAGCGGGCTCACGCACAGCACCGTTCTAATACTAGTGAAGAAAACCGCAACGCGTCCTTCACTCTTAATTCTTCGCAGACAGAGAAGCACGGCGCGCCTCCCACTGCTCAAAGCGCTTCCAGATCTCCTCACGCTCCAGACCAGAACCGCTATGACGCTGTTGTGCCCTTAACCGACTCGACACGTTACTCACCGCCGCGTGCACATCGCGCTTCAATCGCAGCGTCGTGCGATCCGTCACCTGCTGACTCGAATACGAACCAGGAAGCGCCTCGTCCACCCCATTTTCCTTGGGAAGAGCAGAAGAAGCAGTGGTGGTTGGATCTGCGTGAGAGGCCCCCGCACAGGAGGACGACTTCCTCCCCACGGACCCGAGGTCAAACAGCACATGCTCAATCTCAGACTCCATGTCTTTTAGGATATCGTCATCTGACTGCAGCAACTCTGCCAGGGCCGATGTCACCTTCACCGAGCGTGCTGCCTCAGCAAATTCGTGTGCCGCTGTCGCCCCGTCGACGCTGCGGCGCTGCGTCAGGACGGCTGCACAAGCGGGGGCTCTTCCGGCGTCCTCCAGCACCTTTACGGCCTCAGCCGCGCTCATCTCCAAGTGGCCCTGCGGCGCCCCCTTCTCCTCACCTTCCTCCGCGACGGCCTCCTCCGCGGCACGGGTAACCGCAACGTGTTGCTCATAGGCGTGTCGGTGCGTCCGCTCTTCCGCGGTGAGCCTCTCATGGGCAAGCCGAAACGCATCCTCCAAGTCCCACCGCGCGTCCTGCTCCACCTTTTCCTCGGCTTCCCGCGCCGCGTCCTCCGCCGTCTCGAGGGCGGTGCGGTTGTCACGGTCTCGGCGGCGGCGCTGCGTCAGATCCTCCAGCTCACGCGTCCGGCGCTCCTCAAACTGACGTGTAAGACGATCACGCACCGCCTTCTGGCTTTCCCGCTGCTCTGTCAGCACCTTCACGCACTGCGTCAGGTGCGCGCGCTTCTCTTCGCGGATAGCAGCGCGCTCGGCCGCCTCCATCTCTTCGCCGCCGCGTCCCCACGCCTCCACCACGCGACGCTCCTCGGGAAAAACGGGGCGCTCATCCAGGTAGGACAGCGCAGGCAGATGGCGGATCATGTTGCGCCGGTAGCTGCGCAGGCGGTGGGAGAGACCGTTGCCCTGCATGTAGATCACACTCACCAGAGGGAGGTGCTGGAAGAAGCGCACCAGCGCCAAGGGGTCCTCGATGCCGCCCTTCACTTCCGAGGGGACAGACACATCGGCCCTAGTTTCCGCAGCGGCAGGCACAGGCGCAGCGTCCACCATCGCTGCTCCATCCGCAGGGTTGATGATGTGAATATCGTCATCTGCACTGGACGACGCAGGGAGGGTAGCAGGAGCAGTGGTATCAGCGGGGGACTCCTTCGGTGCCCGATACGTCTCAATCCGGTTGAAGGACAGGTCCACGCTGGTCAACGATCCGGCGAGTTGCCATAGCTCCTCGCACACTTCTAGGGAGGTGAGCTGGTTGTGGGATGCCTGGAGAGTTTCCAGCAACGGGCAGGCAGCAGCGATGCCTTTGAGAGAGCTCAAGTAATTGTGTGAGACATTCAGCACACGTAAGCCGCTCAGGGTTGCTGTCAGTGAGGTGAGGGAGCGAATAAAATTGTTTTGTAAGAAGAGAGATACCAACTTCTCCTTCTGCTCTTCGAGCCCGCTGAGCTCAGATAGCGCGTTCTGCTCCAGCCACAGCACCTTCACATCACGGTAAGACTCCAAGTTCTTGATCTCGGTAAAGCCTTTGCAGTGGAGGAAGAGCTGATCGTTGAGGTGCGGCGCTGCGTAGCCGCCGTTGGCTTTGCATGAGGCCACGATTGCCTCCTTTGTCATTTCCGCCATGGTTGCGGTTCTGGGCTTTCCGCTCCTTTTCTTGATAATAATCGTACTGAAGAAATCGAGATGAATACAGGGGTCAAAGTGCTTCTGCGTTTCACGTGTGTCTCGGCAGGCGGCTCGAAGGTGTGGCGCTGAAGAAGCAGCCGGGAGTTCCCGAGGTGGCGGATGAAAGCCGGAAGCAAAAGAGATGGTCAGAAGCCCGTTTGCAAAGCCGGCTTCTTTTTGTTGTTGTTGGCAGCAGCGTGAAAGAAGAAATGCGTGGAGGCGAAGTCGGGAGACGGAGATATCAGTGCGAAAGGAAACAAATTAACAAAAGGGCAAACGCACGCACACAGGGCGGCTGTCGTCGGTGTTGGGTCGCTATGACGGAGAACGACTGGCAACCCACCATTGGCAATGTCAGCTGCTCTGCGCATGCCAGGTGTCCCACTTCAGGGAAGCAGCTCTTACTTCTCCAAAGAACTAGAGACTACATCAACGAAGGGAAAAGAAAAAACGATGAGCCGGGTGTGAACTTCGGCAACGCACCTTCTCCACCTCGAAGCACACGGGCATTCTCATTTTGTGCTGCAGCAGCTGGCGCAAATGAGAAGGGTGTCATGTCCCTGCCTCGCATTTAACTTCCCGTCAGCACATTCTATTGGCAATGTAGTTACGGCAACTGGTCAAAACATTGTTTTTTTTTTTTTTCTTGGACCCGTTTTGTTTGTAGTACGAAACGTTCCTTCCAGGCGCACATCCAAAGCAATGCAGGTGATTAGAAGAAGAAGCGAAGTCTGATTAGGGGCCCGCAACAGCGTGGCAAGAAGGCAGCGTAACAAAAATGAAAACATGCAGACAAACGTGGCGTCACCAACCGCCACAACAAAAAACAGAAGGTTGTGCATCACGCCGCACCACAGCATAGAAGAAAATAAAAGAAAAAGGAAACATCCACGGATGCACGGCCACGGCACCGAGCACTACAACAAGCGTAAACGTTGGGGGCGGCAGATTATGCAGCACGTGTCTTCGTGTTTATCTGCCGAAAGGCGCCTTTAACTTGTGTCCTTTCCTGCTCGTGACGCTCTTTACCAATCTACTCTGTAGTCGGCAGAGACAAATGCGGCATGCCAGGCTTTCTTACGCAAGTCTGTCACCGCTGCGCCAACACGAACGTGCGTTCAGATGATAAGTTCTCGAAGATTCACAGATCACCACACAGAAAAGAAAAGCAACAGACATACAGCTGCAGCGAATCAGGAGCGTACACAAGCGCGCACGCGCACACACAGTGATGAGCACTCTTTTTTTTTTTTTTTGAAAAGGCCCTTTCATTTGCACTCTTCCTCGGCAGCTTGACTTCTCCAACGCGCGAATTTTCTTCGCGAGCCTCATCCCGGGCTTTCACAAGGGTACCAAGGAACTATATACAATTCCGATATCAATGGCCGCAACAGATCCATTTACCAAACACAAAGGGGATCCAACCGTGGACATTGCTGTACAAGGACAGTTAAAAGGCCGCTCCGTTTTCTCTCTCTTCACTGAGACCCATTGACAGGGAAGCCTGCACAACCTCCTAATCGTCCCGCAGAAGAAGAGCACGCCTGCACGACACCGCCAACAGCTTTAAAAGAAAAGACACAAAAAAAAAAGATAAGCGGAAGCACAAAAATAAGAAACCTTTAAAAAGAAAAAAAAGAAGTCGAAGTCGCGGCACACACACACACACACACACACCAATAAAAGGACAATAATAAATCAAGGCAGGCAACACCGGAAAACAAAACGGTGAAACGGTGCAACGGAGGGCAACGCGTCAAACGGCGCTCACAAGAGCTACCGAAGCCGATGACAGCAACTTCGTTCTTTCTTCTCTTCTCGACGCGGACGCGCTCAAAGACTGCCGGGAGACATGGTGTACCCCTGCTGGTCCATGTCGTTCGTCAGCTGCGCCACCTGCTGTACACGGTCAAAGACGCCGTCCAGCATCGCGTGCAGATCTGCGTAGCTCACCACCAACACAGTGTTGCTGTTGTCTGTGCCAATGAGCTGAATTGTTTCATCAGAACCGATATCGAGCTTGTTGAGGCAGTGATATACGTGGCCCCAATCCACGTTGACGCGATTCTGCTCATCTACCTGGTTGAACAAAAACTGGTTGAAGAGACGCAGGGCGTAGCGCTGATTCTCCGATGTGTACTCGTGCACCTCCGCCGGCGACTCTAGCGCGAAGCTCAGCTTAATGAGCAGCCGCATCAGTCGGCCGTTGTGCATCTCTTTCTGGCACTGCGCCATCAAGAAGTCGGTGTGGCCCTCCTGATGACCCACTTCCATCGACATGCGCTCTCCTAAAGCGTGGCACAGCTGCGCCGAGTCCGCGTGGCCCTCCAGGCATGTCTTGATGAGCTCCCAGAAGCTCTGCGAGAAGCCCGGCAGCGGCTGCTTGTTCGCGAAGGTCTCCACCTTCACGTTGAGGTTGCGCGAGGCCAGCTGGAAGAGAATGAAGCCGAGCGCCTGGATGTCTTGTTTCATGAGAATTTGCTGCTGCACCAACGTGCCGCGCGGCTCCAGCAGGTCCGTCAGGCCGAGCCCGGTAAAGTAGAAGCGCCCTGTCGTCTCAACGTAGATGATCTTCGACCAGTGCAGCCCGTGCAGCGGGATTAAGGTCTCGTGGAATGAGCGGAGGAGACCAACGAGCTGGCACGTGAAGGACCACAGCAGCCCCTCCGTTGCGCGGCGGCCATCGGTGAAGAAGGCATCCTGCAGGCTCTTCGCCCCAGTGATATAACGGTACTCCATGATCACGTCGGTGCTCCCCATCACAAACTCTTCTGTGGCGAACAGGTTCGTCAGCGGAACGAGGTTTGGGTGTCGGTACTGGCGCAGTGCCTCCCTCACTGCGATACACTCCTCCTCCTTCACCGGCACATTGACGAGTCGACGCAGAAGAATGTCTTTACCGGTGTAGCGTGCGCTGGTCTGGTAAACCTGCATGCGCACCTTCGGCACCATGACACTCGGCTTTGGCTCCGCCTCAAGGTTGTAGATGGTGGTGTACATGGAGAACTTAGAGGAGGTGACGTGCGTGACGGGGCGGCGTGGACGAACGGCATGCGGCGTCGCGAGGGCGTTGTGCACCGACGGGGACATGAAAAGGCTACTGATAGGGGTGTAGGGGGTAGCTGGAAAAGGGTCCGCAGCCATCGAGAGGCTGCCGTTTGTGCGGTAGACGTCCATGTGGTGCTGGGGGCTGTAGATGCTATGGGGGGAAGGGAACGTCGGCGACATCATCTGGCCGCCGTTGGGCACGCCGGGGATACTTCCTGTGATGGGATTCATCATTTAGCCTTCTAATGTGCGCTGCGCCGGCGTGATTGATTTTTACTCTGGTGCCGGTGTGTATATGAATAACGGGAAGCCAGTTGCAGCTTTGTGCTACAGTGGGGCTCTGATCTTCCTTCCCGTGTCCGGTTTAGAAAAAAAAAAGGTATGCGTAGGAGCTGTTAGACTACCTCGCTACTGCCTTCGTCCTCCGCGGCCTCACGCGTAACCTTCTCCTCTGTCCTTACCCTTCAGCGTCAAAGCACGTAACGTCGTATGCCGGTAGTAGAAGTGAGCTGCGGTTCCATACACTGAAACACGCAGGCACCCATGCACACACACGCGTGTGTTTCCTATGCTGATGTCTAGATAGCAGGCTACAACGTGTTCGCGCAACGCCATTCATAATATATATTGGGGGGGGGGGG
>LJSK01000035.1:64892-126693 GCA_001299535.1 Leptomonas seymouri
GGGGGGGGGTCAACCATCAAAGAGGGGCAAAAGAAAGAAAGGAGAAGTGGTGGGGCAGACAAGCAGGAATCGGCCTTGTTTTGCTTTTCAGCTAGACGGGAGAAGTGTCAGTCAGCACGAGGAATATACATCAGGTCCCACCGCATACAACCTTCACTTGAAGCAGCGATACGCCAACGGGCCTCAGCACACAAAACACTAACTCTCTTCACAGAAAATAGAAACCTTGTGTTTCATCTGTTGCGCACTTACTTTGATTCCCGTCTTTCCCTTGTGCGCTGCCAGAAAGGAGCAGCGGCGTAGCGAATCAGCATCGGCAGCGCCAAACGTAGGGACTGCGAAAGCACCCGACACACCATAACGGATGACAGAAATGAGAAACAGCCCATCCATCCGTCGCTGTCAAGACGGAATAGCATTACTGCGGTGGCTTCTTCCCACCGGCAGAGGCCTTGCTCTTATGCGCGTACGCGCTGCGGTTCCCCGGCCCCCTCTGGCGCTTCGACACCGGCGGTGCCGCCAGCGCGCTCTCCGTCATGCGCACGTTCTTCACACTTGCGCCGCGCACAAAGCACTCGCGCGACTTCCAAAACGCCTCACCAGACGCACCGGTGCGCGTGCACTGCTTGATAACGACATTCATTGCTCTGTCGGTCCGCATTACGATGCCGTTAACCGTCTCGCCGTCGGTGAGCTCGATAGAAACTTCCTTGCCGCGACAGTTGCGCAGAATCTCGATGGGTGTGATGGGCCTACGCGGGTAGCTCATTTTTGACAACGCATATATCTATCTATATAAATTTTTTTTTTTTGAAACGAGCTTGGATGAAAAGCATACCTATTTATTCAGACGGTCCGCTGCTGCTGTGAAATGCGAAGGCGCGCGTCAGTCCAACAAATTATCGTAGTGGCAGTAGTAGAACCTAATTCTCTCTCTTTGTAACGCCGCAAACTCGTGTTCAAGGCTGAACCCGAAAGAGCGCAGGCGAAGCGATCAATTGCGCATAAAAAGGCGTGCAGAGCCCCATACAGAGCGAGAGGAAATACATCTTCTTAGAATGTGCTTAATGCACATCACAACACATCACACCGAAGTTAATGCAGCGATTTCTTCAACAGACAGGCAATGCTTCATTGTATATTGCTGTATCATATCCCCCTCGGGTCCCTTGATGTCTGTGCCGGTACAAAATTGCGGATGGGCACGAAAATTATTCAAGTTGATTTTCCTTTTGTTCGGCCTGCTTCATCTTCTTTTCTCTTTCCATTATCAAACGTTGTTCGCCAAAAACAAAACATTACATGAAACGCCCATCACCATCCAGCAGCCCTCACCCACACCCCCACACCCGGCATACACACACGCACTCACAGATTCTTCTGTAGTTGCAGCTTCCCCATGGGCTGCCCCGTCCTACGGCTCGCCTGCACCCCATCTGCCAGGTCACGCAATGCGGGAAACACCTCCACCATGCGCTCAATATCGGCATCCTCGAGGTAAGAGAAAACGAGTATCTTTGTGATGCGCGGGAAGGAGCGGAAGCAGCGCAGGCGCGTGAGCCGCGTCCGCTCCTTCTCCACCGGCGCCCCTGCAGAAATACACAAGGAACGCAGCAAATTCAAAGTGCGAAAGCTCTTGTAATTGATCACGTTCTCGCCATCAAACCCCCAGAAAACTCTCCGGCATGTCGGGCACTCCGTGAAGTCGTCGTAAATCTCGTAAATCTTGGGAGCTACCCGATCGCGCACCTCCTTCTTCTCCACAGGGACGAGGATCTTGTTGCACGTGACACAACGGCAGAAGACACGTAGAGGGTCGTAGGTGATGCCGGCTTGATGGATGAGCTCCATAATAACGCGCTTGAAGTCGCGGCAGCGCCACTGCTCCGTGAAGAGGCAGCGCAGCTCCACGTCCGCCTCAGGGCTGTCATCAGAGTAGACGGACTCGCCATCGGAGTCATACGACACGATGCGGCGGGTGGGAGCCGGTGCCTTTTCACGCCTCCGCTGCACGCGGCGATTGTGCGTTTCAACACTCTTCAGCAGCGGTCGGCTGCACGTCACCAAAATACGATGCTCAGCACAGGCGATGTCAATGAGCTCGGCCTGCGGCACATCACGCGAACAGAGCGTGTCATAGCCCAGCAGCCGGATATACTTGGCCACCTTGTGCATGCTGAAGTCCATGATGAACCGCGGCTCCTCGGCGACGCTGTGCGGCGATGTGGAGCATGTGACCTCGCATGGCATGACTGGCTTCCACCTAATTGTTCAACAACTTGCGTACCGCTTCGGTTTACCTATGTATATGTGCTTTAGCCAACTAAGTAGTCGAAGGTGATGAAGGAAAACAGTAGGTGATGAGCAGAGCTGCTTTACTTCAGAGGCAGAAAGCGGCCTTAAGGCGGCGCTTCTTTAGTGGCAAAAGAAATCTGGTGTCTCGAATCGCTGGAACGACAAGCCCCCAGGATTTTACTTCACGCCGCATCGCGATCACGCAAAAGTTAAAAACAGAGAGAGAGAGAGTCGAAACAGAGAGTTTCATTTCTGCACGCGCAGCGAAGAAGACAAAGAAAAATAGCTACCCACTGTCAGCGTTCAACACCTCACTCGTGTTGGAGGGCGTCTCGCGATACCCCAGCGTGGCCCAATGAATCATTTCGTTTCAAAGCCTGCAGGTTGCATCGCCGCAGCTCACCTTTACAGAGCACGGAGCCCATATGGAAATGCAGCCGTTATTATGGGGCATATGGCAGCAACAGCAAATAGAGCCGATTCGAATACCTTTCACTTGCCCCTTCTCGCAACGTGAATTACCCCGCTCTGTACTAGCCAAACTTGTTTGTTTGAGACGCAACGTGGTAACAGATTATAATGGGAAGACCCACTGTGAAGCAAATCAAGAAACAAAATGGAAATTGAAAAAAGAAAGTAATTTTCAAATGGACACGGTTAATGCGCCAAATCTCTGTGAACGCGCGTGTGTGTCAGTTGGAGTAGGTTTTCGTCCGTTTCGGTGGTATGTCTACCAAAAAGAAGAAAAAAGCACAGAAACAGTTGACAGAATAAAGAGAGCGACAATACGGAAAGTGCAGGACTTCCAACCACCCATTTACCTTGTGCGCAGGGAGAAGAAGGACAAGAGCAGAAGCGATGAAGAGTGCAGGCTGGGAGGTACGAAGATACACCAAAAAAAAAAAAAAACGCCCCGCTATATATATATATATATATTACAATGCACGGTACAGCTGCACCAGAGCATAGCCTCTGCGCAAAGGCGTAGCCCCCACGGGCCCTCTCGAAATGAGGAAAGCAAAGAAAAACAAAGAAAGCGCAGAGAGTGGCGGGGAGTGAGCACCAACAATAATAATAAGCACGGCGAACAATTGACGTCCGATTGGCCGCTTGAAAGAAGGGAAAAGCATACTTGAAAGTGCAGCATCAGTCAGTGATCACCTCCGTATGGCCGGAATCAAGAAAGATCCCAGTCAACAGAAATAAAGCAAAAAACTAAGATCCAGCGCGTACGTACGCACGCACACACACAAAGGGGTGTGCTGCGAATCACCAATAAAAGCACGCATGTGTCGACAACACACACCGAAAAGTGAAAATAAAGAGAAAAGAAAAGAAATCAATAACGAAAGCAGAAGCAACGGAAAAGAAGAAGTGTGTATAGGGGTAGTGAAAAAACAAATTCAGGGAAGAGGGAGCCGGTAAAAGCCAAGAGAAGTATCACCAGGCATCTTCCATTTTTGATTCTGTTGCGTCGGCATCTTCGCAGCATTCTTTCTAGCAAATAACGAAGAATGAAGAGAAGTAAAACACAACCCATTCGTCAGCACACCACATAGATACATATAAATACAACAAGTGAAAAGCGCGTAACAGTTCAAATGGCAGATGAAAAGAAGCAGTGATTCAAAGGAAAAAGAAGGAGAGCTGAGAGCAAAGCAGGTAGCCGTAATCGACAGAATCGGTTTTGTTTTTTTGGAGATCTTTGCGTGTATGCGCACGTGTCGATCCACAACGGAAACAACGCACTTTGGGGCTGTTGCTGTTGTTGTTGTGTTTCTTCCGTTTGCGTAGAGTTAACTGCTTCTATTAGTTTCGCGGCGTGAAAGCCGTCCGTACGCAAGTCAAAGAAGACAGGAGAGAAGCGTCAGATCTCAATCTCGTCTGGCACATAGTCTTCAACTTCCTCCACGTCAAGCACGATGTCGTTGTGCAACATCGCTTGCTCCTCCGTGGGCGTCACGGAAGAGTCCGAAAGGCCTTTCGTCTGCGCTGTCGTTGCGATTCCGTCAGACACGGTGTCCTTCACACAGTTCTTCTCCTCGTCTGAGTCACTGGAAGGGCCGTAAGGATGGGGAACGGAGGCACGCGCCTTCTCTACCGTTGCGTGGGTGCCGACGTGCTCCCGCAGCAGCGCATCATAGCCGACGCGATCGGCATGCAGTAAATGAGCCGCCTGCGGGTTCAACGGATCAGACGGGTTTGGGTACCGCAGAAGCTGCGGCAAGAAGACGTCGAATATGTTTTCGAGTTGGTAGAGCGGCGTCCAGGTTTGGTTGATTACATCAAGACAGACGCTGCCGCTTCGCTCATCGACGTTCGGATGCAGGATACGGTTGCAGAAACCGATTGATGGGGACTTGAACGGGTACTCGTTTGGCAACTGAACGTGCAGCATCCACGTGCCGTCTTCGTAGGGCGTCCCTTCTGGACCGGGGAACTCGACCCAAAACTCCGCGACGCTGTCCGAAGGGTAAACTTTGCGGTTGGAGTTGCACAGCCGCATGAAGTCCATCTCGCGGCGACGCGAGTTGCGTCCGTTGCCTGCACCGTTCATCCTCTCTAAAACTGTATTGAGCAACAGAAGAAAGGCAGCTAGCTTAAGCAATTCCTTGATGAGCTAATCACAAGTAGTCGAAAACGGGGCAACAAAACTTTAACGATCAGTCAAAGCGAAAAACAATAGCAAAGAGACCGAATGGGGAGTAGAATTTGCGTTGATGTATACTGTGACTTCCATGGACTGGAGGCCGACTCGCTCAATTGCCGAACGTCGCTTCTCCTTTCTGCTTTCCTTCTCTGTCCTCTCCGAGCCGCCCAAGCGACGTTCGTGCGAGCGTTTCTTGGCAGTTCAGCGTTTATAAAACAAAAAGCAAGATCGTTTGTGGAAGAGCCGGGGTCGTTGGGTTGGGGGAGGGGTGGGAGTTACGATTTCAGGAGGTGTGAAGTGAAGCCACTCTGGTGATTAGCCATTTTTCACACGTCCAAAACATTTACGACAAGAAGCGATGCGATGGCCACGCAAATGAGACGCGAGAGCAGAATGAGGCGACGAATGGAATCAATGGATCCAGCAGTGAAACGTGGTCGTGTAGGATCGGGTGCAGTGTCAAGGAGAGAAGGTGAGCCAGAGAAGCGAAGAGATGTTCAAGGATTGTGTGAAGAGGACTAAGAAGGACACTCCACTTCGGCACCCATGAAGTGAAGCGAACAAAGAGAGAGACTGGCGCGACAAACAAGAAACAAAAGGCCGTCATCTAGCGATTGGTTTCAACGCACCCGCGGCAGGGAAGAAACGACGATGACGCCTCGTGCCCAGGCGAGCACCCAAGAACGGTGCAGTCCGTCATTTGCCTATGCCACTCGGCAGTGACTTGTTTTACTCCTTGCTTGCTCTGTGGTGCACACCGTCATGGAGATCAGCACGTGTACGGCAGGGATAGATGAAGGGATTGTGCGCATAGTGACGGCATGGCAATGCCACGCGCAACGGTTAACTTGGCCGTTTTTGAATTCAACAAAGCCGCGTAAAAACTAAAAGGAGGTCAAACAAACAAAGGGAAAGAAACCACAAAGACGAGGCGCGAGCAAGGCGGGAGTGCAGCGACTACAAGAGAACAGACAGCAGCCGCTTTGCGCTCCACTGAAGAAATCTAAGTTCGGGAGCCAACTTCCACCAGATCACTCACAACTCGCACTCCACGCTACCATTCTCCGGCTCAACCATAGGTAGTGATTATTCTTCGATGTGGCACCCCCCACCCACCCACCCACGCAAACGCACACGCCCAGATACACAAATACAAAAATACACACACACACACACACAGGGACATGCACAAGTGCTCCCAAGCAAGCAAATCTGTGGCAGCATCTTTGCATACATCATTTAATTCGCCATATCGGCCGCAACTGTAATCTTGTGAATTCTCTGTGTGAAAACAGAACAATACTAAAGGCGGGGAAGTGGCGTTCTTATCTTAGACGTTTTTTTTTTCTTTTTTCCTGCTTCGCTGTGAGCATGTGTGATGGATTCAGCCAAGTGGAAGTGTCGCTGCCTGCAGCACCGCCTACAGAGAAAAGCACAGATGTCCATCCAAGTCGCCTCAAGACTTACACCTCACGACGTCATACGCAGGGCAACCGGTGAGCTGAACAACAAAGGGGGAAAGTCATACCAATCCTCGTTCGCATGTATTTCTTCCGTTTGCAGGAGAACAGCACAGAATGCATATTTCATAGTAGTACGAGCGACACCTCAAATGGCATTAAATGTGAAGCTTGCCCGTCAACGGGCACATCAGCTCGCAATTCTCATCAATCGTCATACCGCAATCGGTGCACAGCAGCACCAGATCGTCGTCGCTAGAATGGGGAGACAGGCCAGCTAACAGCTTTGGTGGCACTGAGCGGCCACGTCGACTCTCCGGCAGCGTGGCGTTAGGGGTGATGTCTACCTTGACACTGTAGCGAATGTGAAAGCTACCATTAAAATCTACGTTGGGAAACGACATGTTCATATCGTCGCTGTCCGGCGAATCCTCCAACTCCTCTATGGGCTGCCCTCCATCTCCCATGCCATAGGGTACAAAATGGTTGCTACTGTCGTCATCAAAGGCGTTGTTATCCGTGCCTGCTAGCCCGTTAGTGAAGGATTTCTTGTTGGCGCGGTACGGCGATCCGCTGGGCATTAAAGCACTGCCTGTGTGGTGGGCTAGCCCATTGCTAAGACCTTCCGGTGCCATATCCTCATATGTCGATCCCTTGTCGCTCTTCAAACTAGACTTGAGAGGCATCGGTGGCGGCTTCTCCCTCGGAGTGGAATGCTTGCACCCCATTTTGTGTTCTTTTTGCTTTAAGTGTTGTTGCTGCTCGTTGAGTTCACGCTGCCGGAGACTCCTCGCGCAAATGCACTAGTGAGAGGGAGCGATGGAAAGCAATCTCTACTACTAGCACAAGAAGAGAAGGATGACTTCCACAGTTGAAGTCAGATGCGCATACACACGAGTGTTGTGGCGGAGCCAAAGGAATAACGGATCGTTGTCAGAAACAATTCCAATCGATACACAAGAACTCGGCAATCACACGCCAAATTGGAGAGAGAGCGTTCAACAGGCACAAGAAAAAAAAGTTTCAATAGTAATCATCATCCTAGATGAACGACGGAAGCAGCTCCGAAATTCGTCCCAACTGATGAATCGCAGAGAAAAAAAAAGATACGCACTGAGTGGAACAAAGGGGGACTGGAAAACAGGAGTTGATGCAAGCCGGCGTCTTCTCCTCTTGGTTGCACGCAACCCAAGAAGCTAGAGGGCGAAGTCGGAGTGTTGTTCCTGGCACTGAATTAAAGCCACCTTCGTTGCGTATATGTGCAGATACCGGCAGGAAACCTTTAAGATAGAAGGGGAAAAAAATATATATTATAAGAGCACTACAAAGAAAAGAGCAATTTTGATTTCATGTGATCGCGTCCAACATATACATGGAACAGAGAAATACAGTAGATCATATGCAAGTTCCAACACTACTGTCGTCAATGGCTTCGGTTCACGTCTTTATGTCTCTGTCACTTCATAAAAATCAAGGTGCACTCCATACAACAACTCTACTAAGGCTGTAGTCCTTATGAAACCGAAAAGCAGTACCAGATGTCGTAGACCACCTCTTGAGGAGCAAGAACTCCCGAATATCGAAAAAGCTTTAGGAGGCGGTTACTGTGTGCCAACTACGAAAGCGCAAACAGCAGGCACAGAGGGGTGACATACAGGAGTCGGAGGGATGGAAGAGAGAGACGACGCAGTGCAGCTTCGTAAAGCTCCGTAGGTGATTTTCTCATGCACCCATGCGCTTTCGCTCACGCAACGAGAACATACTAAAGCACGCAACAGCGCATGCAGAGATTTCGGATCAACGAGGCGGAACGACCAGCTCCGCTAGCATTGCTGGTTTCCGCCTGCCGTCACGTGCGCCACACGCAGGTGCACGCCAGCTCGGTGACTCGTGCTTGTACTGTTTTTGTGTCGTCATCATTTATTTATGTTACCAATACGTGAAACAAGTTAGCGAGGCGGGAAAATAAAAGAAAAAGACGCTTTTAACTTACACGTAGAGCTTAAGCACGCGCGTTCTCTTTCCATCACTATATATATAAGTCCATCAGGAAGAGCACGCGCACCGGCCCACACGTCCAGCGCACGGCGTTGGGCGTCTGGCGTCTCCTCATTATCGGAGCACGCATGCGCATGCGAAGAGGAGCACGAGAGTAGCAGAGACAATGGCAACAGGATGGCGTCCACAGCACGGAAGCGAAGCCTCAATTCGGCTGTCTGCTGTCTGAAAACAACAACCAAAAAACAAAATCGAGTTGCTCAGTACTCGTAATCATCGCGTTTGGCGTTGAAAGTGTCAACGTGCTGGCGGATCTTGCTACCAGGCATCCACGTCACGAAGTCATCCAGCCCCCGTGGCACCAAGAAAGCGGGATCGCGGATCTGCGTCGTGCCGACGCGGACATGTCCGTGATGCACAATGTCCGCCCCTAACTTGCAGTTGCCGGCCATCTTCAAGTCACGGAGAATGGTGGGCAGGCGGCGCTTGCAGAAGGCCTCTACGCCTACCTTATCCACCTCCGAAAGACCGAGCTTCTCATGAATTAGACCCATGTTGTACAGCTTCTCCATGAGCTGTTGCGTTATTTGAATGCGGATCTTGCTGTCCGCCGGCAGGTAACGCAGCTGGGTCTGCAGTTGGCGTATTAAACCGACGAGGCGCATGTAGCGGCGGTAGTCCTCGCGGTCTTCGAGGTGGTACTTGGTGATGCAGAACGGCTCGTGCCAGTTATCCTGTGGGTACTGCATAAAGTCGTGCTTCTTGAGCAGCTTCCGTTCGTGGAACTTCAGCTCACGATGGATGGGATTGCCCTTGGAGTGTTGCGAAGCCGGCGTGAACTTGCTGCGTTTGCTGCGCTTCACGGACTCCTGCTGCGCCTTCAGCGCCGAAGTGCCCATGGCAGCCTTGAAGCCTTTCTTCTCTGCTGTATCGCGCGCCATAGATCTCTGGGTTGCTTGAAACTACTACTATGCGCAGAAGGGTGTCCAGATGTCCGTTCAGGTTAGGAAGGGGAAGAATAAAACGTAAATTGTGAAACAGTAGCGGGAAAACAAAACGAAAGAAAGCCAAGTGTGGCGATCGTGTTGAGTGCGGATATTGGGGGGTTGGGGACCACGTGTGCACCAAGATGTTGACGAGCACGGTGACGCCACTGCAGCAGCCTGCAGTTGTTGGCAGACAGCAAGCGATACAGTGGTGCGCAGCCAGCGTCCTCCACTATTCATGAAGAACTGGTTTCCAAGCTTACCGTCACTTCACTTCACTTCTTTTTTTTAGAAAGATGCCATTTGGTTTTGCCTCCTTTCTAGACTGGGGAGCAGCAACCATCCACACCATCGAACAACCAAGAGGGCTTTATAAGTGAATAAAAAAAAAAGGGGGAAATGTATTGCAAGAAAGGAGAATCCTAAAACTAGTCGTAACGAGTCGCAGATCGGATACGCAGCAATACAGCGACAACACTACTGAACAACTGCATCCATTGGAGCGAAAGAATGGCAGTTGCTCAGCAAGTTAAAAGTCACAACGCGTTTAGTGGGGGGGGACGACCAGCAAGTCTTAGTCTACTCTATCAGCACTCAGGGAAAAACGGGTGGTGGTGAAGCTAACATCAGAGAAATGTTCAACAGAAAGAAAAAAAGTGAACACAAACATCCAAAAAGACCTCATGACAATAATAATAATAGCAATAATAATAGCAATAATAATAACAGTAAAGTGACTGTTCGTGAGACACATTCAAATCGATGTGATACATGAAACAAGCCGTATTAGATAGAAGGGACGGGAGAGAGGGATAATAAGAGCGCAAGGAGCGAGCCTAGTGATCCCGGTGTCTGCGTGCGTTCGCGGGGGGTGCCGCCGTATCCCACTCCCTGGTTGGTGCCACCCGCTTCATGCTTTCCTGCAGTACGCGCCGAATACGACGCCAAAGACCCGCAACAAAAAAAAAGATACGAAAGAACGCCCAACACGACAATAGCGGGTCGGCGCTGAGAAGCAACGAAAAAATGCACAGAGCAGTGACGCCTCACACTCGCTTTACAGCCCACGTGAGCGCATGCCACCGCCAGAACGGAAGGTGTCATGCTCGCGCTGCGCCTCTTGCCTCTCCAAGTACATCTTCATCGTCGCCACCTTCAACTCCTCTAGCTTCGACTGAAGGGCTTCGTTCTCTAGGATCATCTCGTCGTAGCGTTGCGCGGCCTTGCTAGAGGTGGCCTTGGCTGCCTTAATCTTCTTTTGCAGCGACTTCTGCGCAGCGCGCTCCTCGTTGATCCGATCCTCGCACTGCGCAGCGTTCTCGGCGAGGCGACGGTTGTTGTTCGCTGCCAGCGCGTTCATCTGGTCGGCCATCTCCGCCTGGAAGTGCTGCTCCTGCTGCCGCAGCTCGAGCTGCTTCTCCCGCACCGCCTGCTCCAGATCCTCGTTCTTCTGCTTCTCCCTCTCAAGCTGCCGGTTCGACCACTGCACCATCTGCCGGTTATTCTCCAGCTCCTCGTTCTTGCCGTTGAGAATCTCCTCAGTGCGGGCAACCTGCTCCTGCAGACGCTGATAGCTCTTCCGCTGCTCCTCAAACTCGGCCGCCATGTTGCGGATTTCGTCGATGCGCTGATTCGCCTCGTTGAGCTGGCCCTTATAGTACTCCAACTCGCCCTCCTTGGCGCGAATCGCGCTGTCCATCTCAGACTTGAGCGACTCAACCTGACTGCGCGCGTTCTCCACCTCGACGGCGAGTTGCTGGTTGTACACCTGCAGCTCCTTCACCTCTTTCTCCATCTCTGCCGTCTCCTCCGCGAACTGTGCCCGCTCGTCCTCGAGGGTAGTCTCGAGCTCCTTGATCTTCCGCTCAGACTTGTTCAGCTTCTTCACGAGCTTGTCGCACGTCTCATCCCTCTCATGACGCAGCTCCTCCAACTCGTTCTCCTTGTGCTGCAGCAGCTCCCTCACCTGTTGAGCTGCAGCCTCGTCGATGTTCAAGCTGCCTGCTGCGGAGGCCAGCCCACCCTCCACCGCTGCCGCGCCAACACCAGCACAGGCCTCGGCGTTCGCCGTCACGCGGCCCGTCTTGAGGAGCTCGTACTTGCGTATCATGTCGTCCAGCTTCATATGGTGCTGGTGCATAATCTCAATCAAGCGCTGCTTCGTCCGGACCTGTTGCTGTAGAAGCGCGACGACGTCGCCGTCAATCGGTTCCTCGTCCGCGGCGGCAAGCACAAAGGCTTGTGTTTCGTTCGCCGCGGTCGCTTCAGCCCCTTCGAGGCTGCGCGGATCCGCAATGCAGACACCAAAGCGACGCAGCGAGACGTTCGTTTCCTTGATTCGGCTCTCCAGCATGCTCTTGGCGTGCTTTGCATCCTTGAGCTGCTGCAGGACGGCTGCGCGCTCCTCCGAGGAGCTCCAGTCCCCGACGTTGGCGGCACTACCCCCTGGAGCGTAAAAAGATCCAAGACCAGCATTGCCGCCAAGTCCCGCTGCTCCAGAGGCCCCCTGCTCCTCCAGCATGCGTCGCAGGCGCTCGGCCTCGCGCTCCTTCTCAGTAACCTTCGCCTTGAAGGACTCGGCCTGGTCCTGCAGCACCTTCGTCTCCTCCTTTGACTTGGCCAGCTTCGCCTTGATCTTCTCCTGGTCGCGCTCGATCTTCTCGCGCAGCTTTACGTTTTCCTCGCGCAAGGCGTTGAGATCGACCTTCAGCTGCGAGATTCCGCCCTGCTCGGCGTTTCGGCGCGTCACCTCCTCGTCGCGCTGCCGCTGCAGCTCGTCCTTCACCCGCGCAGCGTCGTTCAGCTGCCGCTGCGTCTGCTCCTGCAGGTCAGCCAAGGCGCGACGCGCGTACTTCTCCATGTCCTCCTTCGTGTATGTGACCTTGCGCCAGTGCTCGTAGAGCTCCGCGAAGCCCTGAAGGTACAGCCCAATCTCCTTTACATCCCAGTCATCCGGCCTCGTCTTGGCAACGCTCTCGGGCGGCATGTTGGCCTTGATCTGGTCCAACTGCTCATCAGAGCAGACGCGCTTGAGGAAGCTAATGTTCGAGAAGCGCAGGTCGCGCAGGCGGCTGGACTCGTTCGAAAAGTTCGATTCCACCAGCTCACGCCGCTCCATCTCCCGCTGGAGCTCGTGCTGCCGCTCCGCCACCTCCTTCTCCTTCTCCTCAATCTCTGCCTGCAAAGTGCGGCACTGCTCCTCTAGCTCGACGTTGTTGCGCACGCCGCCGCTGCGCAGGTCGGAGTTTTCAATCTCCAGCTCCTCGATCCTCTGCCGCAGGTCATCCTCTACATTCAGGTCGACATTGCCGAGTCGCTTCTTGAGCTCCTCGATCTGGTCCAGCAGATCCTGAATGCGTGCGTCCTTCGGGTCCATGTTCTTGAGCGGTTTGTTCTCGATCTGCTTCGCACGCAGGGCAAATCGCAGCGTCGAAATCGTCTCCGAGAGGTTTTTATCAGACGGCCCCACGTTGGCGAACATTACCGTCTTGGCATTACCACCGAGTGAATCCTTCAGGAGCATCGTGAGCGGTGACCCACGGTACGGGATGTGCTTCGCACCCTTGACGATGGTATCAATCACTGTCGCCAGCGCCGACAGCGACAGGTTAATGTTGCACCCCTCCTTTGCCGTCTCACCCGTGGCATTGGTCTTGCTCAGCTTCTCCGAACCGGCGAGATCGACCACGTTGATCTTACTCGTCATCACAATCGGCGAGCTGGGGTCGTTCTCGAAGTCGAACTGCTCGATTTGAACGGTGAAGAGAGAGTGGCTGCGGCTGCTGGTGTCGTTGAGGTCCGTCGAAGCGGTTTGACGGCGCTCCGTGCCGGCGTTGAACCACTTAATGGACTCCTCAAAGCTAGTCACCTCTGGCATCTCCGCCCCTTTCACGTAGAAGTTCTTTGCCATGTTCTGCTTGATCTCCAGGTTCGTCTGCTTCGTGGTGAGCAGATCGCGCGACTTGCCGTTGTAAAGCTCCACGTAGGACACTTTCACCTTGAAGGTTTTGGTGGTGGAGGTAAGCTTCTTGATCTCCGAGAAGAGGTAGTCCACCACCTGCGGCATCATACCCCACGTTTCCCGCTGGCTCAGCTTACCGGTCATCGTGTGCGTCTTACCAGAACCAGACTGACCGTAAGCGAACACCGTGGCGTTGTAGCCCTGCAGCACTGCATCGGCAAGAGGCTGCACCTCTTGCAGAAAAATGTCGCGCTGTGTGAAGGTGTTGTTGTAAACGGCGTCAAAGGCAAACACGTCGGGGTCCCCGATGAGGTGCTGCACCACGACTTGGTTGGTGGCGAGGTCCAGACGTACGAGGGCCTTGTCGCCACGCTCGGCCTCGTACGGCAGGATGTCTCGGCATCGGATCACGACGCGGATGTTCTCCGACGCTTGCGATTTCTTCACCATTTTCTTTTTTTTTTGTATGGGGGAAGGAAGTGTTACCTGTTAAACTGTTGTACCACCGTGCGCCACTCTTTCCACAAAGACCAAGCTGCGTCCTCCTCTTTTTTTACGGTGGGAGAGATGAAAGTTGCCTGTACCAAAAAGGCGAAGGCAAGCGACGCAGACCCACGGCCAGTTGCTGCGCTGACGGACGCAAGACCGAAAGAACGGAGGCGAGCACAGGGAAAGCAGATGCAAATAGGGTTATAAACGATTGCCCCGCCCAACCGCGTTAACGATGGCCCAATGAGAGAGACAGAACAGCGCGAACAAAAATTGGCAAATAGAAAGAGAGAGAGAGATGGATCGCGCTGAGAAGTGCTCTCTCCTTTACTTTTTTTTTAAATCTTTCTGTCGTGCGCAACACGAAAGATACCACGCATATATATTTATGTGTGTGTGCGCGCTAAAGGTGTTTTCGCAAGAGATAATTGGTTGTTGTTGTTGTTTAACGAGATCCTTGGCAGCGAGAATGGTCCCACCGGCTACTGCAAGTGAGTGGAGAGAGCAATAAATGGAAAGAGCGAGATTAAATGGGTGACGATGGAGAAGCGATACGCAGCACATCTGTCTTTGAAAGCAGGAAAGAAAATGCATGAGCAGTAAATCAGCGCTCATAATAGCGCTACTGCAATGCCGTAAGCAATTTTCCACACAGCATTTTAGAAGGCGCACCACCCCTACCTGCCCTCCTTCGATTCGACTGGCCAGCATAGAGATAAAAGCGTGCCGAAGCGTCAAAACGGATATGCCAACGATACACTTGAATCTCCTTCATGCTTTTTTCGTCTTTCATTCGCACGTGAAGCTGCTGAGTTGTGCAAGTGGAAAAAAATGTAATGGCCACCAAAAACAGAGAAGCTCGATAAATGTCGCCGTCAAAGCCTGCGAGTCACCTACTTCTCAGCGCTACATCTCACAGCGCCGCAGGGAGTCGTAGAACTCGCCAATGGGCACGAAGGCCACATCCAGCGGCCAGTGCTCGTGCAATGAAGTGTGCGCGGAGATATCCAAATACGGGTCCTGATAGACAGCCCCAGCCTTCAAATCGCGTGGTGGAGCGCTTCTCATGACGCGTGCCACAATCACGCCTACGCACTTCCCAGACGATTTGCGAAGAACGGGTCCGCCGCACATGCCCAACGGCAACGGCGGCGCTGTGGGACACTGATGAGAAGTGGAAGAGGTGGAAGACGGAGAGGTGCTGGCCTCCGTACGTTTTTCTAGAGGCACGTTGATGGACGCCAACAGCACGGTGCCGTAGTCTAGCGTCAGCAGCGCCGCCTTGCAGGTTGCAGTGAGCCGCATCGGGATCAGCGTCAAGCCGTCGTCGTTCGGGTTTGCGCGCTCCTCCTCGGTGTGCACGCCGCACAGGACGAGCTCGGTGCCCTCCTCAATGGGCTCCAGATCCGGCTCGACTACTCGCAGCGCAGACTTCCCGCCGTCTTCGCCTGTGTGCATCCACTCCTTCAGCTGCTTCTCGTCCTTCACCCTCAGGGAGGCAACATCGACGTTCGGCATGTACTTCTGTCGAAAGTGAAGATCAAATGATTGACGCACTTTGTGAGTGGCCTCGTCAGGTAAGAGCAAGCGAGTGCTGATGTGGCGCTCCCCAATCGCCTTAAGACCGACTGTATCCCCGTAAATCGGCTTGTACTTCACCGGGCAACTCACATGAGCGGCGGAGATGACGTGGTAGGAGTAGAAGGTGTTGAGTTGATTGAACTTAACGAGGAAGCCGCTGCCTCGTACGAGCGGCAGCACCGTCTGCCCTTTCTGCGTCCATAAAAAATACGACGACAAGCCAAATGCAGGCATTTCAAAACAAAAAAAAGGGGGTGACGCAACCTCAATGGGGCCTCTTGCCACCGCTGCTGCCCGTCTTTGGTCTCGCACGTGGCGGGAGAAAAAAAAAAATCACCCGGGACGCGCGGTGTGAGAAGAGCGACAAGAGGGACCCAATGCGGGCGGCGGCGTTTCAAGATGAAGGGCAACGCAAAAGGGAGAGAGAAAGAGTAAGAAGAACTCGACGAGGGGAGAAGGCGGTGATAAACAAAACGAGACATCGGGCGAAGCACAACAAGCAAATGTCTCTTCACTGCAGAGAGATGGACCTTGACAGCGATGAGAAGCATCGCATTGGCATTCGGTCAAGTACTGCGTGTCGCAATACGCATAGAAACTTTCTTTTGGAAAAAGCAGTGCGCACTCTTCAAGAGGTGATATCATAGATAGAGCTGTATCCTACGAGGCGAGGTCAGCACAGCGATGATTCAATAGTCTCTTCCTGATACGCATACATGTACGCCAACAGCAGATGGCGGGGAAAGTAAAATGAGCATGGCGCAACGTTCTTCTATTTTGTTTTCACCCGCCTAACCAGATAGTTTACATCGTAGCAACTCGAGCGCGCTTCGCTCCGCACAAAAAGCGCTGCACACGCGTGGGCTCCTTCCTAGTGCCTCCGACCTTTCTTCACATGCACCAAAATGCCTGTGATGAGATCAGCATGCTCCGGCGGAGAAGCAAGGAGCACATTACCTCTTTGTGCAGTGAACGCTGACGCTCTGTTCCTTTTTTCGTGCGGCTCCTTTCGCACCTCGTCCGTCGAGTCAAGCAGCGGATTAAAATAGATTGGCTCGCCTCATCAGTCTCAGATAGTCCGCCTCCGTCACAGAAATCGTGTCCTTCGCATCAAACTCAGAATGCCCCTGCGCCACTGTGTTAAAGCCGACTGAGCGCGCGAATTGAATCATCTCTGACAATTCGTCGTCCGTCAGCTCCATGTGCAGCGAGTCCGCAATGGAGCGCAGGTTGTCCACGTCAATGTAGCCCTTGTCGTCCGCGTCAATCTGCTTAAAGGCTCTTACGGAATCGGTCTTGCTCTCCTTTTTCCTCATTTTGAGTGTCAGCACGCTATAAAACTCGTTAAAGTCGATCGCCTCCGCACCTGACGCACCGACCTCGTGTAGCAGCTGCTGCAGCTCTGCGCGGCCAACGTCGTAGCCCAACGCGTACAGCGCCACGGCCGCCTCGTGAGAGGGAATAAAGCCCTTGCCCGCGTCGTCAAAGAGGTCAAAAGCCTGACGAAGCTGCTGCTTGTACTCCCCGGGCACTACTATCAGCGTCGATAGGTCAAAGGACTGCGCTCCGCTTGTGGAGACGCCTTGCCTCTGTTCACCCGCTGAAGATGGCGCTGTCTTGGCCGACTTCCTTCGACTAGCCGGCGTTCCTTTCTGCGCAGTGTTCGGCATTGGGCGGCGGAGCTAAGGGGGGGGCAGCGTAGAACAAGGGTTGTGATCTCAAAGGCCTCAAAGCACTAGACTTCGTCGATAAAGAAAGGGGGATGGTAAGGAGAACAGCAAATCAAACAAAGGCATTCTGTAAGCGTGCTGAGGGAGGGCGGATGCGAACGGCGTTATTGGAGCTCGCCCAACCGAAGACGAAAACAAAAGAGCGGGGGCCCTCAGCACAATTGTGTGGATTCAAAAAACAGACGATTGGCGGCTTCGAGCTTGTGCTGTGCAAATGCGTCACCTGCTACCACTTTTCACCGCTTCGTTCTCTCTTTGAGATCTCACACGATTTCAGTTGACTTGTAGAGCAGGCTTGCCGATTCAACGTACGGCTTTCATCTTTCATTTTGTGCGTTGACGCGACGACTCAATCGAACCTACAATTCACTCTCAAAAACTTGTTCATAGCACCACCACCCTGCAGCAGAAGCACCGTCAATCAACAATCGGAGAAAGCTGAGTGAAAGGAACAGAAAAGCCGGAAGGCCATCGAGATCTGCATTTTAGTGTGGTGTTCAGTTTCGCTACGTTGTCGCACAAACGCCCCATGCTATGCGTGAGCGCAGCTCGAACACCAAAAAAAAAATGAAGCAAAGACCTCGTTTGAAACTTAGATGTCTGTGGAGGACACCACTGAATAATATCCGTCTTTCCCTTGCCCGCTCATGGCGCATAAATCAATCTTGTTGAAGGTGGCATCGCCAAAGTCGTGATGCTGATGATTGATCCAAATTGACATCGGAACTTGGCGACCAAACTCCGTCCGTTGAGACGGTCGGATCTTCGCCACCGTGACGTGCGGCACATACGAATCGTGTGGGTTGCCCTTCATGTCCACACCTAGTCCAAGACCGACGTCCCGTCGAATCCGTCGCACGAGATTATCCAACGTGGAGAAGTGTGCCTCGCTAATGCACCGCGAAAAGAGAACGCGTCCGTGGCCGAAGACGCCGAGGCCGCGGAAACGCAGCTGCAGCGGCTCCTTGCAGATATCGCGTGTCGCCTGGTCCACACAGTCTTGAATGGACGCCAGCAAATCGGCAGGCGACCTGCCGTTGGTCACCGCCACCCTCTTCGATCCTTCTTGGCTTTCCGCCGCAGCACCAGCGCCGTTGTCCACCGACATCACGCCTAACGTCACATGCAGCTTCGCAGTCGGAATGAGCAAGGGCCTGACGTGCTGGTCCGAAAAGATCATTGCATCGTGCATCTCCTTCACACGTACCCGCAGCGTGCACCGAGCAGGCAACGGAAGGGAGAGGAAGTGCGTGGGCCGCACCCGCTGACTCCAAGCCGGGGCCTCCGTTTGGCGCGTTTCCCCAGTGATGAAGCTCGTGCGAAGCTGCCGACGGTACCTCGACTGGATGTCCGCCTCCTCAGTGCCCGCCTGTGGGGCATTCCGCTGATCAACGATGCGGTGGTTGATGGGGAAGTACAGGCCGCGCTCACTACGCCCACTAAGCAACCGACTGCGTCGCAGCAACATCTTCTTGTCAACAGTAAGGTAGTGCTACGTTGCGATGCGTGCTTGTGTCTGTGGGGGGGGGGGATTGTAAAGCGCGTCGAGAATGCCCTGAAGAAAGAATCGGTAAGGAAAAAAACGCAACTTCCGTTTCCAAGCCTCTTGCTCTTCTTCTTCCCTTGCTTTCCACGGGAATTCGAAGGCCACCCGGGCAACCCTGTGATGCTGTGGAGAAAGAAAGGCAACGGCAGAGCGCATGTAGAGCCAAGCCAAACAAGCAGGACATCGGACAAGGCGAGACGTGAGAGGGTAACGAAGGAGCAAAGGCGTTGTGCGAAAGACAAAGACTTTCGTACTGCGTACGTGTCGCGTGTCTCCGTCACAGAAGAGCAGCGGCTGACGGTCAAATCGCCGCAAGCCGCAACAAGGCGACCTCATCGTCGATGAAGATGTACCATGACAGGTAAAGTAACCGTGTCAATGCCCTCGAAGCTCAGCTGCTCCAAGGGCAAGAACAAAAAGTAGGGAGTCAACTTGGCGCACACGTTGTCGTGTTGTGTTGTGTTGTGTTGTGTTGCCTAGTCATGTTCAGCTCACCAACGCGTGGAAGCCGGGCGAAGAGAAAATGAAAGTTGTTCATACGCAGTTTTGGGGAGAAGAAGCAATAAAAACCAACAGAGAGCAGCAACTCGACCACCACATGTGTTGAGTGAAACCGAAAAGAAAGAAAACGCATGGCAAAAGCATCAGCGCCTGTATCGCACGTGCCCTTTTCTTCACACTCGCACACAGGCGCACACGCCAACAATCTACATCGCATTGGGACCCGCGGGGGACAGCGGAGACTCCTCCCCGTCCGATCCCCGCCGTCGGCAGTCGCTGAGGTCGCGGCGGTAGGCCACCAGGTGCTCGCGCCAGAGACGCGTCTTGTTAGCGGAGTCTTTCATCTGAAAAGGGGGCTGCAGCACACCAGCCGCAGCGCTATTTGCGGAAATAGGCCCAGCAGTGGGGAACAGCGGGCCCTGTTGACGCACCCGCGAAACCGCCGTGATCCGAACAGCCGGGTTGTAGGGCTCTTCAGCCGTGGCGGAGAGCACCGGGCGTGGCAGGGAACGAGTCGAGCTGCGCGGCGGCACGTCACCCGACTTTGTGGCTTGCAGGACGATGGAAGAGGCGAGCGCAATACGTTTGATGGTGCGGTGTGCAACCGGAACGGCTTCGTAGTTGAAGTATATGTCCCCGACACTGGCACCCCAGTCAAGAAAAAACTCATGGATGAGCTCTCGTTCCTGAGGGCTGTGGCGCACCTTGATAGGGTTAAAGGCGTGGTTGAGTGCGTCGACAAGGCAGCGGAAAGCAAAGTTAGTCAGACTGGTACCCTCTACCTGCTGAGAGATAATGTAAAAAGCAGAGATTACCATACCGAGTGTATGCCGAGCTGGTTTAGAAAGGATCTTACGAATCTCAAGTGACAGGCCTTCCGGTTTCGCGAAGTAGCCGCGCTTGTACTCCACCATCTTGTCGCAGTCCTCCACTGTCAGGGCAGGTGAGGAGCTGCTGCGGAACCAGTCGCACACAAGAAAGCTCAAGATGGAGACGTCTCGCACGTTTTGCACACGGAAGCGTCGGCGGTTGATCGCAATGCGGCACGACGAGAGAACGGTGTCGCTGGGGGCAGCGCTCGGACCAAGGGATAGCAGGGCCAACCGCGATGCCTCGGGATTGTCCTTGGTGAGGTTCAGCAGCCGGCACAGGATGGTGTGGAGGAACAGAGGTACGTTTTTGTAGAGGTCCGCCTGCTCGCCGTGCAGCACCAGGCGCTGCCGCTGGATGAACAGGCCAAGGTCGATCAACGCATCAGAGATTTCAACGCGGAAGGCCTGCGACAGACGCCAGAGATGATTCTCAAAGCCCGAAATGAATTGCCCCTGTCGCGTGGTTTGAATGGCACCCGGACGTGTCTTGCGCACCAGCGCAATCGCCTCAGACGACGGGATGCGCTTGCTGTACACGTAGTAGCACGCAATAAGCAGCCCTGTTCTACCCAGGCCCGCATGGCAGTGCACGAGCACCTTGCCTTTCTGCTTAATGTGAAAGTCCATCACCTGCACACTGCGCAGCACGACGTCCTGCTCAGGAGCCGTCATGTCCGGCCAGGGAAACTCGTAGTAGGAGATCCCATGCGGCATCAGGTCTTCAGCGCCGTTGTAGCTGTACCCGCTGCTCTCGTAGATGCCCTCTGGTCCGCAGCTGCTGTGCTCGCCCTTTTCCTGCAAGTTTAGCACGCCGGTGACATGCTTGGCGCGAAATTGAGCAATGATGGGATACTTCACGAAAAGAGAGGTAGATGGGCGCTGGCTGGCGATCACGTCGTCGCCCACCCAGTTTGAGTGCAGCCCCTCGATGGCAGCCGCGCGCTTCGCCTCTTCTGGCATCGCCTCCCAACTCTCGTGCCGGCACTTTGTCCCACCGCACATGAGGGAGCAGTGGACGCGCTGCCTCGCGCGGTCAAGCCAGTCGTCCTGCTCCGACTCATCGACGCGGCGAAGCTTGGTGTGACACTTTTTCCTTTTGGCGTACGTTGCGGCACCGCTACGCGTCAGACGCTCCAGCGGCGGTCGTCCGAAGTCGTCATAAACGTCTGCTATCATTTCTCTAATGTCTAAAAACGTAAAAGAAAAACAAATAGACAAAATAAAGAAATCAATTCGTACTGCAGTCTACGCGGAGCACCACACAGCGGAGAGCGCGAAGGCCACAGTTGTGTGGAGCGAAGGGGAATAGAAGGACAGCCAACGCTTAGCAGAAAACGGCAAAATGGTGAGGAGTCGGTTGAGGTCCACCCACAAAAATGAGAAAGATGCGCTCCAGTAGGTAAAAACGATCGCTGCGCCGAAGCGGCGGCGAAGAAGCAAAGCCTCGATATTGGTAGTGGGGCACCTCTCGGTGGCAATGATGCAGCTTGTGAAGAGATGCGAGAGAAAGAAGGACGTTAATAATAAGAATAATGACGTGCAATGGGGATGTAGACGGAGAGGCCATTCCTACCTGAAGCACACAACTGTGCACGGAGACAACCGCTTGATTTTAAGAAGGACGAGAGAGTTGGTCACTCTGGAAAGCATCGAAACTCATGTATTTAACGCGTCTTTTTTTTTTTGCGCACGCATATCTTCGTCTTTCAGACAAAAGGCTAAGGCGGCGAACGCGCCAGCACAACTCCCGCTTTCAGTTATTTGCCTTAATCCATTCTCCCTTCATATGCAGAGTGAAGCCAGCTTTCTGTCGGAACACAGAAATCCGAGTAAGATTCATGATGATAAAACAGAAAAATCAGCGATACAAAATAGAGATGGTATGTAAGCGAAATCTTGAATAAATTGAGGTCAGCAAACGTTGCTGTTGTTCGTTTGTCTTGTATTTGCCGCTGTATGGCAATCAATGATAGGATATGTGGTCAGGAGACCAGCTGCCGCTCGCCCGAAGCAGCCACCACTAGGATCATGACTTCTGGCTGGCGAACTAAAGCGAAAGGGAACAGAAAGCCGCACTCGTCCAAGCATAAGGTCCTCAAGACACGACACGAAGCTTTTTGCACGAGATAGCGCTAAGGGTTCTTGATGTCCACGTAGTTTTTATACGCTTTGCTGACCTGGTAGCGCGTCACCTTCACCGCCTTTAGCACCTTTTCTGTCACCTCCTTCTCAAATCCCGCCTTCTCCAACAGGCTAATCATGGTCTCCTTGTGGTTCCACCCCTGCTCCTCCGCCACCGAGGGCAAATAGGTGGCGCTGTAGCCGTCATACTCAGCAATGAGGCCGTGTTCGCCGATATTCCAGTCATTCCACGCTTTGCAGGGCTCAAAGGTGTGCAGCAAGCTGAAGCAGCACCGCAGCATCGGCAGCTCGTTCGCTTTCACTTTAGGGAACCGAGAATCCTCAAAAGCAGCTGCCAACGCTAGGCGACCCATATCTTTTTTCAAATCACCAGGCCGCAGTGAGCCGATGCAACCACGCAGACGATCATGCGGCAGCGTTGTCAAGGTGACAAAGCACGCTGACTTCTCCTCCGGCATCTCCGGCAGCGGCACCGGCGGTGCTTCAGGAATTGTGAGGCGGTGCGCGATCACACGCAGGCAATACTCTGCCATCTCTGGAGTGGCCATTGTCGCGCTGAAGCGGGTCAAGCGCGCTTGTGTTGAGTGCAATAATTGGGATATTGTTCTTGCTGATGTTTGTCTGTTTGCTTGCCACGAGCAGCGCTGGGTTCGGCGTGACGGTATATGTTGCTATAGACCAAGTGCAGCCCGCAGCTTCATCAAGACACAGTGCCCGTTCTCGTTCGTTTCGCTTTAAGTGTTTCCTTTTTTGTATGGAGCTATCGAAACTTCGCAGAAAAGCCGGAATCCACCAATGAAGAGGGTAAGAGGGTACAACACGGGTTTAGCAGAGAAAAGAAGGGCAAGATGCAAAGCGACACTCAAAACAGGCTCCCGCTTCTACGCTCACACCCCATCACGCAAGACAGGAAGTGGAAACGCTACCTTCTTCAGAAAGACGTTTTGGAATACATCCTCCTTCGTCGCTACAAACATACTCAGCACTACATGTGAAGACGTCGCCTCCCCCGCCCCATACGACAACTTCTCAAATACAAAAATGCACCAACGCTCTGTCGCTTCTTTTTTGTTCTTTTTTGTTTCTCGTGCGGCCCATTCGCACAGCGCAAATTGCCCATTCGACAACTGAAAAGGACGGAACGACAACAACTGAGGAGAGAACGACGGCAGCGAAGGCCACTCGCACACCGGCAGCACTTCTTCCCCCACTCCCACCCCCACCCCCGACGCTCACAACGGAACTGATGAGCAACACAACCTCACTTCCATCGCCCAGGTGTTCGATCGACTTCGCACACGCACGGTGCCGCAGATGAGAACAGGAGGCCCGCGGCCTGCCTCACATAAAGAAGGAAGACACCACTTCCCTTCCACTTTGCGGTAGGAACGTGTTCGCCACACGTGTGCCCATGTAAATGCCGTCTTCATCATCCATATCACCTTCGATGGCGGCACTCGACGCCTTGACCTCAGCCGCAGCAGCAGGGTCTTGGCCTAAATGCGGCACCGTCACGCCCCGGCAGGTGTGACCCGCGATGCACTGATACGCCACCTTCTTCTCGTTCAGTTCCAAGAATCCTACGTGGCGCAGCGTGTGGTGCAGACTGCACAGCAGTTCCGAACAACTACGGTGCACTAATCTCGTCGTATCTTCCTCTAACGGCGTAGAAAGACACGTACTTGGGTCGCGGCACACGTAGCAGCAGTCCTGCAGAAACTCGCATAGACTCACCGGTAGCGACTTGCCATGCAGGGCGCACCAGACCTTGCGCTCGACACGCCCGTAGCGACGGCGCAGGCCGCCACCGCCGCTCGCGCCCGCGCCGGCAGACGGCGTCCAGGCAGATGCGTTAGCGTCGTAAAACCGCTGGTCCTGCGGCTGCGGACCCGCGCGATCGCCACGCCGCAGCGGACGCCGACGGTCTCGATCACCGGGATTTCTGTAGAGCGAAGCCGGACCCCGTTGATCTCGCACGCGTCCGCGACGCTCAAGCCCGCCGCGCATCGGCCGGTCCATCGTCTGCCGGCATCGGCTAGCCTCCACACACTCGTAAACACCCGGGCCAACCTCCCTCATGCTAGAAAGCGGGCGCTGGCGTCGATGCAGGCGGCAGATCGCCGACTCGCCTCTACCTACGCCGCCACGGTCCCTACGGTCGCCCAGGCGGAAGTCACCGCGGCGACCACGCACCCGCATGCCGCCTCGGCCGATTCCTCCGCGGTCTCGCAACGTCCCACCACGGCCGCGCAGTATTGGCGATCGCCCACGCACGCCCATAGCTCCACCGCCGCGGCCACGACTCATGCGCTCGCCGCGATCACCACCTCCACCGACGAAGCGCCGATCGCGGCTCATCTGGCACTCTTTCTGCGGAAGACAACGAAATTTACCTGGCTGCTGGCTCCACGGAATAAGGTCGTGTCGAGTACGTCGCTTGCCGTGCAGACTGCAGAAGCCACCATCTGCCCCAGAAGAAGAGCGCGAGCCCCGGCCCATGCCTCTGCCCTGCATCCTTTTTATTGTTGATATTCGTTTAGTTTTTTTTTCTTCTTTTCAGCTCAACCAAGGATAGAGAAATTAATCCGCAGCAGCACGATCATTCCTTGTGCGACCCCTGCACGGCGCTCGTACAGGCACAGCAGCACACGAAGGAAAGTGCAGAGAACGTTAGGTGAGGTGCGAGTAGATTACAATTTATGTTTCAAAGAAGCGAAGAGCCAAGAAACCTACGGCTCGTCTAAGTGCGCTTGGGTAAAAAAAAACTCCCCTCTATGCGCCTCACGGTCACGTGCTGCGATGCGGTACAGCAAATGCCATTCCAAAGACAAGAACAGAGAGCAAGAGACAGTGAGGGATCGGTGAAGACGAGCAGAGAAAAAAAAAAAAGAGCGGCACACATGTGTGCGCGGGCGGACTTGGCCCCACGGCACAGCCGTAACTATACCTATCTATGCCGATAAGTTGATACCATCATGAACTTTACTTTTCTGCATTAACTGAAGGGAAATGGCCAGAGTGAAGCAGACAAGTGGAAATTAGTTTTTAAAAAAAACGCCGAAGCCATTCAGCGCCGCTATTGAAAAGCACACCAAAAAATAAAGTTGATCTACAGTGCCACCTCTCCCCCCACCCCCCACCCCTTCCCGTCTCTCAATCCGAGGAGTTGCACGACACAACACGCCATGACTGATGATCAAGTGGGTTAGACAACTGCAGCACAATCACCTGAGGTTGGAGGTCATCCGTGGCGAGATACAGCAAAGTGGCAGAGCGGCACCACGAGGCACTCACCGCACCAATCGGTAGACGGAAAAGCTCAAAGCTGCGTCGCTCATCGAGCGCGGGTGACACACAATTGTAGCGCAGAATAAACACTTCCTGTCGCGAGCAAATGGCGAGAAGCTGAAAACGGCGTCCGATAGAGGGGGCCCAGCTCACATCGCACACCGGCGCGCGGCACCGCAGCACGCCGGCCTCGACATGTGGTACGTGAATCAACACAAAAGAATTAGAGTCCTTGATATACCGATAGAGAAAGAAGCGACCAGACACGGTGCCCACGGCAAGCGTCATGGTGCGCTCCGCAGACCCTGGAAACCAACCAATCGACGTGACACCGCCGGTGCGCAGCATGGAGGCAACCGAGTTGGATGTCCCCTTCGACGCCTCTCCACGCTGTCCTGTTGACCCTGCGCTGACGTTACTATTACTCGCAGCGGTGGCCCCTCCTCCGCCACTGCTTCCGCCTGCTGGGCCCGGTGGCACCCTTTCCCTCTCCGATTCCCCCGCTATGCCGGCCTCCGGAGAAATCTTACACACGCACGGAAACTGCTGCGGCTGATGGACCTCGTAGAGCCGCACACAGCCGTCCAGAGAGGCAGTGGAAAGCAGCAGGACGTGATACTGCTGCGGCGGCACAAAGGCCACGTCAGTGATCACGTCCTTTTCATAGCCTCGCACCGGTGACCACCGCACAGTGTGCAGCAACGTGCGCCCTTCATGAGAGGAGATGATGATGCGATAGATGTAGATCCAGCGATCTGCGCCGGCGGTGGCGAGCAGCGGGCCGTGTTCGCGGTGCTGACACCAGGCGAGGCGCAGCACAGGACCGGAGTGGTCGTGCATGGCGCACCCCGGCTCCCACGCATCCTCCTCTCCAGCCACAGTTCGGCGGTGAAAGATTTCGACCGTCTTGTCGCTGGAGCACGAGGCGAGGAGAGACCCTGACGGATCGAGGGCAACGTGGTGCACGTAGGTTTTGTGCTGTGTGACGAGGCCCGCCATCTGAAAGCACAAGTTAAATGAAGACCAGGAAGAGAAGCTTCCAACTACTGCGAGTGAATGGCGTGCACCTCCCTCATATGACGGTGAAGGCAGCAGATCTGAGGAGTCGGATTCACATCAGCGTTCTCTTCTGTATGTGTGCCCCAGCACCGACTTCGCTATCTATCGAAACCGCTACGCATAAAGCGCACGCACCTCAGCAGAAGTAAGACGAAAGGGGCACAGTGAGAAGCAATGTAAACAAGCAAGAAAGATAACAGAGAAGAAGTCCCTCTTCGATAAACCATCTCCAAAAAAAAAGAGATGCGGCAGTATCGTCACTTGGGCATTCGTGATGGTTGCTTACAGCTCAGGGATCGGGAGTAGTGGTGAAGTCTTGTTATTCATACTTCTATTGTTCTTATTACTTGGGGGTGAGAAGGAAGCGTGACATCCAGTAAAACGGCAACAGGAGACGGCGCTTGACTTCATTGAAACTAGTTTACATACCAAACAAAGCACGTGTACACGGAGCCCCTTCACTCTTCGTGTTTTCCACTTAATAGCAGTTCTTACATCGATCGAACGCGATACCCCTCAACGTTTTGCCGCAGCCTTTGCAATGTCGTACTTTTTGCCGAGCTCGGTGAAGAGCGGTGTGCACTCCAGAAGGACATGCACGAACTTCTCCAAAGGGGTGGTAAAGGGAGATGGGTCGACATAGGATGCTGCCACCAGCAGCAGCCACCTCACGCTGTGGCAATCAACCACGTCACCGGTCTGCTGCTTCACCAGCGCACACACCTCTTCCACTTCAGTGTCAGACAAACCCAGGTTTTCTTCCAAAAGGATCGTCAGGTGGTCACTGCGAAATTTCCCTATGGCTTCCTCATCCTTCAGCCAGTCAAAGAGCAGCGACATCTGCGCGGCGTACTTGCTGAAGACCTCCGTGGCCTCCTCGCTGCGGCAGAGAATGCGCAGTTCGTCGAGCGGATCGTAGGGATAGGTGGCGTCGAGCCGCCCCGCCAGAGTCAGCAGAGAGCGGCCGCTGAATTCAGCAACCCGCGTCACGTAGTTCACCAACTCCACAAAGCTCACAATGCCCTGGGCAGGGTAGAGGGCTCTGATGATGGGCAGCTCCACCGGAGGGAAGATCGGCTCCCACACAGATTCAAGCTTCGCCTGCGACAGAGGCACGCCCGTCGCTGCAAAGCGAGAGTACAAATCTTCCAGATACCCCTGAACCACCTCCAGCTCGCTGCTCATCATGCACTGTCGGACCGCCAGTAGGTAGCGCTCATTCACGTCTGCGCAGCTCTGAATCCTGCGCATGCCGTTCGATACATCCTCTACCATGAGTGCACCCCAGTGCACCTCCTCGCCTTCTTTAGCGCGTTCCAGGGCTTCGGCGGCCGCGGTCTCGTTGGCGGCCTTGATGAGCGCGGGATCATGGCTTGCCTTTTGACTTTCTGAGCGGTCGGACAGACGCAGCGCAGGCAAGAAGAGGGAGCAGTGACCTCCACTGTAAAGGGTGGAAAGGAACGCTAGGGTAAGGCTCAGGAAGGGTTCGTTGTGGTACAGCACGTCAGTCAGGTGAAGCGGCGACAGGACAGGGCAGGCCACAGCGGCGACAGCAGCGAAGACGCGATCCACATCACCTGCAAGGCTGGCAACGGTCGCGGTGCGTATGATAGAAAGCTGATTCTCTGTTTTGGGTGGTTGTGAGGACTCGCTCACAGCAGCGGCGGTTGTTGTCGACGAAGTGGGTAAGTTTTCGGCGGAAGGGGGGCGGAGGGGGGAGCTGCTGCGGTTGGGAGACGGCGTTTTACTCAGTTTGGCGGCACTGTCATCCCCCTGCACGCCTCCGTGATCACCATCCCCATCTCCCCCTGCTTTTGCTGCAGTATCGCCATCGTTGTCGCTTTCAGCAGTCCCTACTTCACAGTTTCCGAGCGCGCTTTCGTATAGGAGGAATTTACCGATGTGTTGTAGGCCCTGTCTGCCAGCCTTCGAGCGGGCACGCTTTTCAAGAAAGGACGCGGTGTCGGTGATGTTCATCAGGTAGTCCGTGCGCACCGTCCGGTTCGACTTGTCCGGCAGCCTGCCCACATCGCCAAAGAGAAGATTAACACACGCCTTCCAGGTCGACCAGTGATCGGTGAGGGAGCATTGCGTCTCCGTGATAAGCTCCTCGAGCACGTTCAGGCGGTCTTGCGTCTCCTCCAATCGCCGCAGGCTCTTCTCGGCTAGTCGACTCTTTTCCTTGATCTCTTCGGACACGTGATCGTGCCGACTCTTCGCCTCGTGCTCCAGCGGATATAAGGCCTCCACCTGCTGTTGTAGCGCGGTGGTGCGGTTGATTTTAGCGTTGAGGGTGATTTTGTGTGCGTACTGACGCCACGCACGCAAGAACCGTGGAGCGGTTTCATTTGAGGTGGCCCGCATCAGCCTTCGCCGCAGTTGCGCCTTCCGCACCACCAACTGTCTGCAGTAAGTGCGCCACGTATAAAAGCACGTCTTCATCCACATGTGGTCGAGCTCATGCACAAGGCGGTCCATCACTTTCACCTCTACCCGAATGTGCTTCTCCTGCTGCGCCAGCTGCATTCGAAGTTGGTTCCACCGTGCGAGCATGCGCCGAAAAGCGCCAGCGTACGTCAACTGTGTTAGCTGCTCGGAATAGGCGCTCGTCCGTGGCAGTGGGGACGACGAGGTTAGGGTTGGCGCGGCACCGCCGGTGGATAGAGGTGTCCGTCGAGTGTACACGAGGCACGGGAGCAGCTCGTGAATGGCCGCGCTGGCCGCGGCAGCAGTTGCCTTTGAGAGATGCGGTACACAAGCCTGCAAAACGCGCAGGGCTGAGTTGAGGTACAGTCGCTCGGGCTGGTACAGCTGTGCGTGGTAGAGGCGCATCTCCGTCAACAACGTCTCGGCAGCCACAAAGGGACTGCGGTAGCGCTGCAGCTCGTCCTCGACGTGCTGAAACCACTTTTCCAGCCGCTCATCATCCACGAGAAAGTTGCACTCCTTCTCGTAGGGGTCAAGGGCGGCGGAGACCACCGGGACGTACGTTTTCGCTTGATAGGTGCGCGGGCGCTGAAGCATCGCGTCACAACTTGAGGGATCTCAGTCGCTGTTGAGAGAAAAGGTGAATGAAGAGGGAAAATTGGGGGCGAAGGAAGTGAGATCGGGTCACGCCAAACGCCCTTTCTTGACCTTCGAAAGGCAGGGCCGGCGTCATACTGCGGTGTTAGACCTCCCGTTGAAGGTGGGAGACGGAGGAGATGCTCCCCAGGGAAAGAGAAAGCAGCCGTTCCGCGTTTCCTGGGAGGGGGTCAAAAGACCGCCGTTCGGAAAGCACTTTATTGTTGCTCTGTCGGCCTTTACTCGTTCGAAGCGGAACGCTGTGACAATGGCGGCGGAATCACAAACCATATTCTTCTCTTCCTGTGCCATACCTTCGGTTATGTGCAAAGAAAAGAGATTGCAAAGGTAAGCAAAAAAAAAAAAGATATGTGACACTCAACAACAGATATGGCCGTCAAACTCGCGGAAAACGCCTTTAAAAAAACACCGGAGGGGAGTACAAGCGAGATACAGCTCGCATAGTGGAAACAATGGACCCATAAGCCAGCAGGAACTCCAACTACTGGCTAAGCATTCCCTTCCTCAGCCGCACAGAGAGAGTATTGTTAAACGTAAACCCAATGAACCACCTCCACGACTTCACAAAGAGCACTAAAGCACAGAGAATGAAGAAGGTACGCTCGACAAACATGCGTGATTGCAGTTGCACACTCTCCTGCGTGAGTCGCTGGAAGTCCTCATTCAACTTGCGCTGTGTCGTCGAGGCAAAGCTCACCATCTCCTCGGCCAACTCCGACTGCTGCGCACTGCGCGCACCGCGTCGCAGCAATTCCCCACGAAGCTCATGCACATCCTCCCAGACCCCCTTCAAGAACGACTTGCGGAGCCAGCGCTCCCGCACGGTAATCTCGTTTAGCGTGGCCGACTTGCGGAAGAACTTGCCCTGCTGAATGGCGAGCTCGTAGCGGTAGCACATGCTCTTCACCGTCACCTCTGTGTCTTCCTTGTATTTCTCCCACTGCGCCTCAATCTCTCTCAATGAGCGCGCATGGCGAGGTCGGCTCGCCTCGGCCGCCTCGCGGGCTGCGCGGGCGTTGCGGCGGTATACGCCACCGGAGCGCCCCAACTCTTCGTCTCGGCTCACGCGGGTGTGTTTGTGCTGTCGGTAGACTTCGTTTGCCTTGATCGTCGACTCCGCCTCCCGCATGCGGCGCAGCACGACCTCGTGATTTTCTTTGATGATCTTGTGGGCCAGGTTGACCTCTGCCATTTTTTCCGTGGAGCCGCCGGGCTTGTCGGGGTGGTACTTCACGACGAGACTACGGAACTGCTTCGAGATGTCCTCCAGTGTTGTGGCTTGGGTAACGGTTATCTCAAGCACATCGTACGGGTTTCGCCCCTCCGGCGTCGTCGGAAGCTCTTTTGAGGCGACGAGAAATTCCTTGCTTTGAAACACACAGCGCACAGCCGCCCAGGCGTGAGGGGGAGGGAGTGTTCTGAGGCGGAGCATTACACTAAGAGTAAAATTGTTGTCTTCTGTTCCTTGTTTGACTGAACAACCTACCACTTTTTTTTTCAAGAGACGAAGCAGTTGAGGAGACTAGAGTTTACAAGAACGGGGGGGAGCCAGTGAGGGCCACAAGAGAAGATGAGAAGCAGACGCCTTGTCATGCACACAACGAACGAAAAAAAAAAGAAGTGCCACACAGGTAGCGAGTCGAACAACTCGCTCGGCGTCCCTGCTGCTCTCGTACGGTGCTGAGTGTCGCAATGGCGGTGGTAAACGTGACGAATGGGAGAGAGGTAGAGTGAAAGACAGTTTTCTCTACGAGAAATGCACGCGAAATGGGTCTCACTGATGCACTCGCGCGGGCAGTAAGCGTAGGAAGACAGCACCGCAGCGCACATTTAAAAGGACTCGAAAATAACTACGATCAGCTTCTTCATCTCTTCAGCCACTCTTCGACTTGTGAGTGGCAAGAGAAGCGATAAAAAAAGGTCCGCAAAATAGGTGGGGGGTTGTTCTTTCGAGGCGTGCCATGCATGGAAGCCGGAGCGGCAGCCATGTGGTTCACGTATGAGTTCTTCTTTTCAGCGAAGTCAACGTCTTTCGATTGTGTCTCTAACATGTGTATGCGCGCACCCCGTGCCCTGGCTCTTTCTCGTCTTCTGGCCCAACGTGCGACCACATCGCTCTGCTGAAGGCGCAGAGAAGGGGACCGTGGCCTTGGCAGCTTTTTCCTGTTGTATTTGAGCAGCCTCTTCCAGCTAGCATGACTGCCGGGTCAGAGTCTACCAACGTCGCATCATCCAGCGGCCGCCTTCTGCCATTTGCTATAGCACCTGTGAGCTCCACAGCTGCATACTCGCCTGCCCATTCTTCAGCGCAGATACGAAAAGCCATCCATTGCCGTAGATAGGCAAGATGTACAAGGGAACAGAAAAAAGAAGAAAGAGGTGCAGTGAGGGTGCTCTATAGCCATCCAATCTGCGAGCCTCTACTCCACGCCCACACCTGGTGCGAAAGGCGCAAATACCGCCGCTGTCTCCAAGCCGTGCGAAGCTCCCCGAAGCAGGGGTGAAAGAAGAAGGGGTGGCTCGAACTGAGGACGAATCACAGCATTCGCTTTGTTGTGCTACGCGCTCTCCCTTCGAACCTGTGCAAAGGCATTCAGAATATGCTCGTTGAGCATGCTGAGGTCAGAGTCCTCCGTCGAGGCAGCCGTGTACCCGGGTTTCGCTGTGCTGCGCTTCCTTTCTTGCGCAGCGTGCTTCGCTGCGGTAGCGGCAGTGTAGGTGACGCAGACACCATCGCTGAACACCACCGTCTGCGGCGTGTCGGCACCTTCGGCGTGGAAAGCGAACTCCCTTGCGAGCTGACTCACCGCAGGGGTCACGCCTTGCGGGTCTGTCCAGAAATTAACGCTGACGGCCTGCAGCGGCGCTTCCTCTTTTTGTGCAGCGCTCCGTTGGCCACGTCTGCGTGTTGGCGCAGTTGCCTCCTCTATCGGCAACGTGGGTTCTGCCTTTGACTTCTTCGGCGGTGGCGACGTTGGCTTCGCTTTAGCTTTCACACGGCGCTCCTGAGGGAGGAACATGGGCTTGTCGTCGTCACCGTTGTCCTCAACCTCTTCTTCGTCCTCGTAGGTGTCGCTGTCTATGTCATCATCGTCGTCGTAGTCTTCCTTGTCTTCCTCATCCTCCTCTTCTGTGATAGAGTCTTCGGTGCTGACACTGCGGCGGCGCCGCAGGCGACGTCCTGTATTTTTTCGGTAGTACGACTGGTGCTTCTTCGAGCTGAGGCGGGTCAGCACAAGCACGGAACTGCGAATGGACCCTTCACCGCCTTCACCGCTCAGCTTTGCCTTCTCGTACACCGGCACCCCACGCGCGCTAGCGTCGATGGTCTCGCTGTTGTTTTTGCTGCTAGAGAAGAGGAGAAAGACAGGGAAACCGTTGTGCAGGACGCGGTCGAGGCGGAAACCGTAGCTATTGTCGGTGGCACGCGGGCAGAGGTAGTCCACACTGCCGCGGTGCACCACGAACATCTCCGGCCAGTCAAAAGCTTCATCGCTGCGGTGGTCACCCATGGGTTTGGAGTGCACCGGTGCCTGGTACGTCGTCGTTCCCCGATGCGGTGTCTTGCGCTTGTGCGTGGGCGCCGAGTAATAGGAGCTGCTGCTGTGGTGGTGGGCCCTGGAGCCGCCCTGCCGCGCTACTGAGGAGGAGGTAACACTCACATCCCCACCCCCTCCATCGGACTGCTGGGATGCCTTCACGTCATCGTTCTCAGCTTCCTCGTCCTTCTTCATAGAAGTGTCGGTGGCAGCGCGCACCGTTGTCGTATCTGCTAGCGGCGCGTCGCCGTAAGTCCCCGTTAAAGAGGTGGCTGGGGGGCTGATTGCTCGGGCATTCGCCCCTCGGTGCTCCTGGGGCTCCGCCTGCGTGCCGGCAGGCCCAGCTGTAAACGCTGACCCTGACGTATGTGCGTCCTCGTAAGATGACGATGCAGCAGGGGCAGCCCGCGGTGGTGGCGGCTTCATGGCTTCCAACTTCGCAAACTTGCTGTAGGCCTCATCCAGCAGCTTCATTTCCTCAGCAGGGACGAAGACATAGGTGGTGCGACCCATCTTCTGGCGCTTGCACTTAACGTTCCACGTTAAGGTAGCCGCGCGCAGCACCTTGGATACACCCGCCCACTCCACCTCGTAGACGGCGTCGGTGCTCTCGAAGCCGCTCAGATCGGCAAAGCGGCTAACGTTTTCTACAACAGGGTAAAGCCAGCGGCAGTTAGTCGACTTCCAGTCCCTTGCGAGCGGCTTCATATTTGTTGGTTCGCATAGCCAGAACGTGTCCTCGCCGTCCAGGGCCACAGCCAGCAGCCATACGTCGGTGACCTCTGACATGATCTAAGTTGTAACTGGAAAATTAGCACAAGTGAAACGAATTATCGCCCCGCCTGGAGCGCCGAAAGACCTTCAAACGACAGCGGTGTCCGTCTCTGAAGCACAGATGGACGGACCCTATTTGCGCCAGCAATGGTAGCGAGAGCAGGGAGGAAAATTTCGGCGAGGGGAAGAGATCCAACAACAGCGAAATAGAACAAGAGACAAGCGCAAAATAGAAAAATAGAAAAGAGAGAGACTGTTACAATCGGTCTATTCCTGCAACTTTCCAAGCCCTAGCTTCGCTCTATGAGATGTCTATGCAATTAGTGTAGAGAGGAGCACCTGTGTGCAAGCACGCACAACTGCTAAGAGCCCTCTAGAGTCGCTTCGCTGGAAATAGAAGCTCTGCGTGGGACAGCACACCTCGATTAGGGTAGTGGCGGGAGTAGCCTTCGTTTCTGCTCTCTGCTATCAGAGCAGCACGATGCGGAAGTAAGAATACAGGTACACTGAAGTGCAAAAAGCAAATCGTTGGAAGAAGGGGAAAAAAGTTGAGGTACGACAATAATCATGTGCTCATCAACGACGGCAGGCAACTACTGCACACTTACTTCTGCAGCTCGCCACACAGGTGTCGAGCTTCATTGCGCATAGGTAAGCACAGCACTGAAGAGCTTGTCGACTGCTCTCCTTCTGCTTTCAATGTGGCTTCTTTTGGTGGCAGGGAAGCGCAGCAACTTATCGCCCAGCCCTCGACCTCTCCTGCAGGCATCCACAGTTCATTGGCATGTCAGCAAGCACGAGAGAGAGTGGCGTGGTCGTGCTTCCCACCTACACACACTACCTGTTCAGCAAATCATCTATAAACAACACAAGAAACGCAGTCACCAGTGTTAGTGTCGGTCTTCGTTTGCTTCCTTGTTGTACCGCTGTGGGTGCTTCTACGCACGGCGAGGCACACGCTTGAAGGGCGGCAAGGCCCTCTGCTAAAATCGCTCGTCGTGCTTCCCAATCGTCCACACACACACACACACACACACGCACACCGAGAAAGATAAATTCTTACCGTTAATCGTTCAGTTTTATGGCAGGCCTCGCTGGCCACATTAAAAAAAAAAAAACGCCAAAGCCGCATTGGCCGAGACTTCTCCGTCGTCCAGGTCACCACTACTCATCGCCCTCCTCCGCTCCGTTGCTGTCACCCCTACGGCTCTTTTGCCGTCGTTCCGCTTTCTTGGCCTCCTTCTTCTCCGCCTCCTCTGCCTCTAAACGACGATACTGACGCTGCACACGCTGCTGCGCCACCAGCATGCGCTTCCGTGTGCTGACGATGGTGCGTTGCGGCGTCGTGCGCTCGAGGCGGCGGCGCGTATTGCGGTCCACCTTGATTTCCAGCATCCAGTCCTCCACCGGGCTGCCCGAGTCCTGCATCACCTTCGCTATGGGGGGCAGGCGCTCTTTATCCTCCTCGGTGAAGAAGGTGATGGCGGTGCCTTCCTTGCCGGCGCGACCAGTGCGGCCAACGCGATGGATGTAGGAATCCACTGTAGCCGGGAAGTCAAAGTTGATAACAGTGCCAACATTCTTGAAGTCAATACCGCGGGCAAGCAACTCAGTGGTGACGAGAACCCACACCTTGCCGAGACGAAACTGCAGCACCGTCTCCTCACGCTCCTCGACAGACATCTTGGCGTGCATGATGGCCATGTGAAGACCTTCTGTGCGAATCTCCTCGAACAACTCCTTGGAGCGCTCAACACTCTGGACGAAGACGAGCACCGGGGGTGTGATGCCCTCGCGGACGAGGTTGCGCATGGCCACGACCTTGCCAAGCTCGTTTCCGCAGAAAACGAGACGCTGCTTGATGTTCGTGTTGGCGGTGTGACGACCGCGCACGATGATGCGCACCGGGTCCGACGACATGGCGGAGCGAGCGGCCGCCTCGACTCTATCACTCAAGGTCGCGGTAAACAAGCTCACCACTTTGTCCGCCCTTGAGCAGGCTGTTAGGATTTTATCGATTACAGCCAGAAAGTCCGTCTTGTTGTCCCACAGACGGTCACCCTCGTCAAAAACCAAGTACTGCACCCTGCTGAGGTCCAGCAGCTTCTGCTCAATCAAGGAGACAATGCGGCCTGGGGTCGCAATGAAAATGTCCTTATTTTTTGTCGTCTGGCCGTGCTGCACAAAGCGCCAGCGCTGTCCCTTCATCAAGAAGAAGGCCTCCCGCTCAATCTGCTGAGCCAACTCCACCGTCGGCGTCACAATCAGCGCGCGTACGCCGCCCGTCGCATCTGGAGCCTTGAGACACGCAAAGAGTGGCACAAGGAACGCAATCGTCTTACCAGAACCAGTGGGCGCGCAGGCCAGCACGTCGCGATGGTGAATCAAAGAAGGAATCGCCTGCATTTGGATAGGCGTCGGGACCTTGTGTTGGCGCGTGAAAAGGTTGTTCACCACATTCCGCGGCACACTCAGAGGGGGCCGCACCAGATCGGAGAAGTGCTCAATCGGTGCCGGCAACTCGGTCCCCGTCACCTGAAGATCATTGCGACGCCAGATGTTGCGCATCCTCTTAAAGGTCATTGGTTTGAGCGGCTTGTCTTCGCTCACAGCAGAGGCGGCACCCGCGACGCCCTCCGTCGTGTTGCTGTTGCCACTTTCCGGAGAAGCAGCAGCGCTGCGGCGACCGAAAATGTTTAGTGTGGAACTGAGAGGGGGAACGGAGAAACTGCTGCCTAGGCCAGTCGAGTCCTCAATGGCATCACTGCCATCCACGCCAATCATCTCCGTCAAGGCCTTGTTGGCCTTGTCTTTACTCGCGCTACGGAAAAGCTTGGCGGCCTCGCGGTTTCGGGCAGCACCGAACTTGGCCCCAACTGTCAGCGCCTTGAACGCATCCATCACAGCGTGATACTATCGTGCTCTGTCGTCGTTTCTTTTTCCTGCGGTTACAAATAAGTAACCAGCGAAAAGAAAAATCTGTACTTCCTTGAATGATGGAACTGGATGGCAAGGCAAGCGATTCCGACTTGCGGAACAGAAGAAAGGGGGACAGCAAAAGAGAGGTGGGACTTGATAAAAGCAGGTCACGTCAACGCCCTCAAACAGTCAGAGGAGAGCCTCAGAAGAGCCTTGTACGAGAGTGCGTAGGCCACAACTCGGAGAGGTGGAAACCTCCATGGTTGTCTCGCCCAAAGCAGCACGCACTTGTAGACTAAAGCAGTTGCATGAAGGCACAAACAGATATACGTGAAAGTGACTGTCGCCATTTGCACCTCATTATGTTTTCATGGCGAAGGCCAAGTCCATCTGGGAGAAACAAAATAAATAAATAAATAGATGAATTCATAGGAAAGGCACATATAGAGTGAAATACACAAAAAACGCAAGTTGTCTGCCATACACGCCAACGAAAAGGGATATATACCAAAGCAGGAAAACTGAATAGAAAAATAACTTTCGGCTAAGCCTGGCGACGTATCGCACGCATTGCGGGCGTCCGCCCTTGATCAAAAGACTTCGCAAATTTAGCACGGAAGAAAACCAAAAGCAGCCGAGTGAAACCATGATAACTGACACAAGTCACTTCAAAAAGGAGAAACGCGCCTTGAGAGATGCCCCTGGATTGTCAATTTAAACGGCAAAGAGCCTCTGGCGATCTGAACAGGGTCCTTTGCAGAAGGGGCAATACGTGGCATGATCGGAGCACGAGTAGCAGCACACGGCATGCTTGCATGGAAGTAAGACTGTGTCGGCCGTACCTCCACAGCCACAGCAACGCCCGTTCAGCTCTGACACGGGTTTCAGTGGGCGGGGAGGGACGGGGCCGCGCGAGAAGAGTCGCTTCATTGGTGGCTCTATCACGACACCGTCTTCGTTAATACGCACGGACTGTCGGGCAGCGCGGGAGCGCTCCAATCGCTCCTCATTGCGGCGGCGTCGAAAATAAAAGTAGAGTGTTCCTAGTAAAAAATCTATTACACCAACAAAGACAATAATCAGTTGTGCACAGGAGTTCACCCAGAGCAGTTTGTTCGTGTTGATAAAAACGGTACCCTCTTCTAAGAGCGATATGCAGCCAAAGGCGGAGGACATTTGGCCAGATGGACAAGCATAGTTCCCGCCATCATTGCTGCTGAGTTGCCCGGCCAGCAACTTGTCCATGCTGCTGTAGATTCTTTTTGATGTTCTTACTTTTTGGCGCTATTAATTTTTCAGCCCCCTAAGGGAAAAGAATGGAATTCAACGAAAACAACAGAGGTAGTGTGCTACGACCGCAGAGAAATAGAACAAGAGATTTGCAAGTTGGCTCTCTTGGAAACTCTGTAGCACCTGAAATGAATACCTAGGGAAGAAAAAAGAAGGACTTGTGACGATCGCGTATGTGTGTGTTTGTGCGTGTCTCTTTAACAGCGGAGTGAGACGCACAGAATCCATCACACTTGTGTTACTGCACACCTTTCATTTTTTTAAATTTTTTGTTGTTGTTGTGGGACGTCCATCGATCAGCAAAGAGAAAGAAAGATTTGACGTTGAATAAGAGCAAGAAGAGTGAAGAAAAAAAAAAAACTGCGACGTTCAGCAGTGTGAAAAGCAGAATTGGCTTACCGAAGTGATTTGAGCATATCGGCATCTATTTGAAGTGTTATTCTTTCCATGTTTGAGTCGCGTTTTGTCAAGGGAGACGGTGCAAAGTAAGGAGACGTCGGGCGAGACACTGCCATTCATCTTTCCCTACAGCGGAAATCTACATTTATATGTATATGTACAATTCTCTTCGCGTAAGACAAATGTAATGAGCGCATGCGCTGTTGCAAAAATACAAGCCAAAAAAAAGCAGCAATTGTGCTCCTCGGCCCAGCATCGAGAGGTAACAACTAATGATGTACGCCAACTTCATCTCACGAGATGTAATCGTCCCCGTAGAAGCTCTTCACGCAGTGCTTGAAGAACTCTGTGTGTGGCTTGCAGCGCTCAAAGTCCCAGTTGTGGGTGCGGAGGCAGTGCCCAATCAGGCAGGACATCGCCGCACACTGAAAAGGGGGATCACCCTCGTTTTCGCCCTTTACGCGCACCTGACTGCCGACTTCCTGGCGCCACTTCGTGATGCAGGTGTCGAAGGTCTGCTTAAATGAATCGCACTTCTTGCGAATGTCCTTTCCACCCAGGTTGGCCTCTAAGCAGACGCGCCACGAGTTAGCTTCATCGTCGCAAACATCATCGTACGACGCCTCTCTAGGCATTAGGGAGGCGCGGGGGAGGGCACTAAAAGTACTGCGCTGTTGAATCCGTCGATGACGCTGTCTGAATGTAAGTAAAGCGGCGGCCCCGGTCCAACAGCTTTCCTCTGGTACCGTTCAAGAAGCTGGATAGGGCAAGGCAATGGAAGAGAACACGGCAAAAGTGCAGCCACAAAACAAAGACGGGCACCAAAGCGATGCTCACAACGCTCTCTTAGAGGGCCGTCTTCGCTGTTGTTGTTTTTTAAGGCCTTGTGAACGCTGCTGGATTGTCGTACAGCACTATAATGACAGCCCTTAACAGTTGTTCTGGAAACTTGCGACGCACGCAGTGGACCAGGAAACATGCACCGAGAGAAAAAAAAAAGGGTAAAGTGAGTTCAAACAGAAAAATGTGCACGCAAGCAAACTCCTCCATGAGCTTCGCGGCGTACAAGCAAACAACGGAGTGCTAGCAGGTTGAGCACCTCAGCAACAAACATTTATGTGTCCTTCTCGTGAGTAGCAGCCGTATTTCAATTCAGCACTCCCCTCTCACAGAGACCTCCTTATCGATGCAAGAAGAGCCTTCACAAAAAAAAAAAGAGGGAGGAATTATAATTTGCACCATGAAAAAAACAGCGCATGGGCAGCGTGGATATAAAAGAAAATGGTTAGGCACACCTTCCAGCCGTGCACATGCAAAAGAGAAGCTTGCGCGTCATGGAACTTCACTTTTCCTCCCTTTTCTTTTCGCTCCCCTTCGCGGTGATGCTATTACGAAAACGCGACGCACACAACTTCCTTCTCAATCTGGGAAGCACATTTCACACCAGCCGCATTACCAGGACAAAACGCACGCTCTAAGACGGTCGTGGCCAGCGTACACTTCAACCTCAGCACTTCAGTGTCTTCACGAAATATAGAACAGTACGGAAAAGGAAAGAAAAACTTGCCTCGGCCTCTTGGCAGACCACTATACGGTGGCACTCGCAGAGAATATTGGCTTTTCGTACAAAAAACGTGGGCATGCGTGCATTCGGTGCACCTCACTGTGCGCGCGTGGGTGAAGTCACCACACGCTGACGCAAAGCTCTATGCACATAGAGCCATCACAATTGTATCACTTTGCCCTCGCACACAGTCTGCCGAACGCCATCACGCTTCCACCCGCACGGCTCGAATCCACAGCGTTATAGATGCCGTAGCCGCCCAGCACCACCAGCGATCCGCCCACAATGGTGGCCAAAGCGGCGATGATGAGGTAGCTCAGCCCGTGCTCCTTGATGTACTTCATAAAAACAAACTGGCCAATCGCCGTGGAAAAAACTCCCACCGCAAAGAAGACCAAACCGTAGTCCACGACAAGGCCGCCAGTGGCGAGCAGCTGCAGCGCAGCGGAGAAGGCAATGAAGAAGGTGGCCATGCCTCCTGTCACGGAAGCTTCCTGTGGCACCAAGCCGACCTCGTACAGCACGAAGCCCAGCACAAGGCCACCGCCAATACCCAGCATCGCAGCAGCAGCGCCAGCAACCACTGCCACCATCGGGTAGTTCACCGATGTTTTTCGGTTCCACGTGAAGGTGAGTCTCGTCACATCAGTCTCCGCGATTTGACGCAACTTCTCGCGATTAAAGTAAAAGGAGGCGGAGAGCAGCAGAAAGGGAACGAGAACGCACAGCCAGTAGAGGAAGCCACCGCAGCTCGTCCAGGTGCGGAAGATGTTGAAGACTAGCAGCACGAAGAAACAGATGAAGTTCATCGCAAGCTCCTGCTGGGGGTACTGCGGCTGCGACGCGCGCGCCGGGGCGTCCTGGCTCATCTCCGACGTGGGCGTCGCGGCTGGGGCCTCGCGGGTTTTCGGCGGCGCGTTTGCCGTATCGTCGGCCTCCCTTGTAACCGTTTCTCCGTTGCTGCCGTACTCCTTGTGGGTGGAGGCGCGTGCGCTGTTGTCGTTGGCCTCCACAGTGACCTCCCGCGCCTCCTTGTCCTTCGTGTACTGCGCCCTCATTTTCTGCACGGTGCGATAAAGCACCGCCGAGAGTATCACAAAGAGGAGGACGATGCGGAGCACATCTGGGCACAGCTTGCTCAGGATGCCGCCCACCAGCGTACCGAGGAGACCCAGAGGCAACAGAAGACTCAAGTACTGGTAGTTTATCAACGGCCGATCCCAGCTGGGATCGGGATACTTCTGCTGTACGGAAAAGTACATGTTGAGGGTGCTCTGGCCACAGATAGTTGACTGCGAAAGGCCCACGGCAGACTGCATCGGAATAGAAAGAAAGCTACAGAACATAGGCACGAGGATGCCGCCACCACCCACGCCGGCGAGAACGCCGATGGAACACACAATGCAGCTTCCAATCATGGCCAGCACGGTGCCCCAGCCAAAGCGAGATGAGAAGCTGCTCACCTTGCATTTACCAGATGAGGTATCACATCGCATCGCAGCGGGGTAGCAGTCATCGTTGGTGCGGCACTTAATACACATGTTTGTGTTTTTGTCGCAGGCAAGGTCACCGCATTCCACTCGCTGCGTGCGATAGGCACACGTCGTCCCCGCGGATGCAACCGCGCTGCAGAGTACAATCAGCAGAACGGCGAGGCCCAGCATCACGGTGCACTTCCTCATGTGCTTCTTTGCCGACATTATCTTCGTCTTATTAAGCGTAGTTGGGAAAACAATCTGCTTTTTTAGTAATCCTTAAAAAAAAATGAACCAAAGGCTCCTTAGGCCGTGATAAGAGAAACAAAAAAAAAGAGAGATCAAAGTGTATTTTTGAGGGCTGTGTTATTCGCGTAGTTAAATGGTTGCAAAAGTGGAAAGGAGGGGGGAAGGACGTGAAGGTGCGAGTATATAGCACTGTGGTTGAGAAATGAAGCGTAGAGACAGAGAGAAAAGTAAAGAAACGGCTTTGGATCGAAGCTCAAGTAGAGAGAGTAACAACTAAGGCGTAGGATACTCTACTGAGAATGGTATAGCAGTTACCGTTTACTGTTGACAGCTACCGCGATTTGTAGAATAAAAAAGGTGGAAAGACCGGAGAGTTGAAGTTTGTAACCATGACAGAGCAGCAAGCAGTATTTACAATACAGCAATGTAAAACTCAAGCTGCAAATGAAAAAAAAGCACATCCAAGTGCAAGGGTAAATGGCGCTTGAGATGAAGTTGTTGTGGTCAACTTCCGAGGCGTCTTTCACCTTTGCTAATCAGGGCAGCAAATGCTTTTACTATTCACCTGCCACAATTGCAATGGAAGGAAACTAAATTACAACCGATGCCCGGTTCCTCATTTCCTTTTGCAAAAATCACCTTTGCACTCTCATCAAAGAGTATAAGCGAGCAAAGTGCTTCATGCGTGTTTTTCAGGATGTCTCGGCGAAACGACCTCTGCAAGAACGCCATAAGCGCTGTCAACAAAACACAAAAGGTGGCCCTTTGCTTTACCGTCTTGATGTTTCTGTGAACACGCAATTGCAAGGAAACAAACAGTCAAAGAAAAAGAATCACCAGATCGCATCTGGAGCCACTGCTGCACACGCACACAGCAACAACCAAACATAAAAAAGAGAGACAAAAGGGAGAGGTGGTTCTCAGCAACGGCAAAACGGGGGAAAAAACTGCGCGCGTGCAGCACAGCTTTTAAAGCAGCTTCCTGCGGCCGCGCTTCAGCGATAAACGAATCTTGCGCCGCCGGCCGGCGTTAATCTTCCACGCGCGTCCGGCAAAAGACTGGAAGGCACGAATCTGCGTGAAGGGAACACCATCGGGAAAATGAGGTGTCTCAGGGCCTTTCTTCAAACGCTGGAGATCCAGGGACCACTGATGGTCAAACCACGGCTTTCGGCGCTTCCACACCAGCGGTTTTCGGCGTCCACGCTGGGCAGGCTGCCCTGTACCGCACCCAAGCTCCTCCAGTCTCTCGGGGTTAAGGAGAGGTGTCGGCATCGACTTGTTGTTTGGTGGCAGGATCGACATGGGGCCCACAGCGACGCTGCTGCGCTCAAAGTGAGGTGAGCACGAGTAGCTGGTCGCCTTGACGACAGGCAAAATGCACCTGGTGATGTTCCGTACAAGCATCGTACAATGCACTAAAGTGGGTGTGTTGCAAAAGAAAAAGTAAATTCAACCCCGTAGAACTGGAAACCGTTGTAGATGCCAAGAGCTGATTTTTCTCTAAATCTGCTTTTGCTATGCCCCTTCAGTTGCTGTTGCTGTTTCCCTTTTTTTAACAGCGGATAAGACGAAGCCTCTCCCTACCTACGCACTCGCACGGCAACTAAGCTTCAGGACGTGTGCGTATTAACCTCTGTGTATCACCCAATATGATCGGTGATACTACCCTAGCACTGCTGCCGTTGGCAAGCACCATTATCGTGGATGGGAAAAAAATAGGAGGAGAAAGAAATAGTAATAAAAACGGGAAGTGAAAGATTAGACGCTTTTGACGGCTGTGAGGGGGGCATCACAGCACTGGAGCATGTGCCTATGCGCCCCCTCTTCATGTTTTCCTCTCGTGCGCAGCTGATGAAAATGGGCTTTTCCATCCATGCAAGGTATGCGAATCATAGATGATTCAAGTAAAGCACGGTGCTACAAAAAAAAAATAGGGGAAAGTGGGGGAGTCAGCGATTCATCACCCTCGCTCTGTGAATCGTCTCTTCCACATGCCATTTCTCTACAGGCATCCCTCCGGTAGAGTTGGCTAGCTGATTCTTCCGTTTTCATTTATTCTCTTTTGATGCCGCATGTGCGAATGGCGCTTCAGATGTATGTCACAAAGTTACAACCATGAGAGTATCCGCGCGTGCATGTACGGCTCACCTACACGACTTTTCGGGTAACGCACAACAGAATGAAGCGCGTCTCTTCGTAGCTGAGTCGGAAAGGGCAGTTGAAAGGCAGCTTTTGATACGCTTGATGAGAATTGTGAGATGCAAAGAAGGAGCGAAAGACAGCTGGCAAAGGCATCCGCAACAAGCAAGCCACGGACTCTTTTCTTCTGTTGGTGAAACCCAGCTTCACAAAGAATATCTGCGATTGCGGAAGAAGGCGATGCAGCAGCTCTTGCAGTGCAGCATGTTCAGCGGTAAGCACCCCGTGCAAACAGGTCTATCGCAGGCTGTGCAAATGCGCGCGCATTGCGTGCACACGAAAGCTCCACATGGGCACACCGCGTTTCGGTAGCAGTGGTGCGGAGTTACGGCCGCATACGGCCCACCCATTGGTGCCATGGACACCGGACTAGAAAACATGATTTTCCTTCCTTGTTGGTAGCGAGGGAATTAACAAGAGATTGCCGCTTTCTCAAGGTGCACCAGGTGAGAAAAAGAAACGGAAGTAAGACTTGATTGCAAAAAGCAGTGAGCCACACCTTTAAAAAGCAGTGTGTGCTAGCAGCTTTGCGCGAGTCAGTGCAAGAATTATGTAAGGACTAGAAGTTACCCCTTCGCAGTAGCAGATGAGCGTGCAGTGGGAGTTTTGAAGAGCGAGGAAACGAAGAACAGGTCAAAAGATAAAGAAAGAAAGCAGTTACAGCACGTAGAACTATAAGCAGGAGAGTGGTCGCGTACGGCGCAACACTTAGCGTCAATGCAATAATAGAGGGGAAAACAGACGAGGGAGGCAGTCTCCTACATGTTTTCTGTAGTTGAGAAGCACTAGCGTACCCAAATCAATAGTTTAAGCTATTTTGTCTTTTCCTCGCGAATAGAACATGACGACTCAGAAACCCGCGCCAATAGACAATCTACGTACCACTATATACCCCTGCTCTTTTCTCGATCCCACACTTTCACCTGATGTGTCTTTTACCTCAAAACTACTACTTCTGTGTAAGCCTTCGGTGTGCCTAGTGTGTCACACATTCTCCTCTTTTCCTTCCTTTTCGTCGAGCGTCAATTGGAAAAGAATGTCCATCGGCAACGAGAGCCAACCACTTCCAGACGACAAACAATGAACTGAGAGACTTTAAAAAGTAGCTAACGGGGCCTCCCTGTGTGTCGTACAACTGCAGCCAGATTTACACACATAGTATACGTCAAGGAGTACTTTTTGCATGTGTTTGCATGCTTATCATTCAGGTTTCCCCCGATGGCGCCGGCGGGGTAAGAACAGCGTCCGAACTGCAGATGTGGGGGATGCATTTCACCCTTTCAGCTGAGCGCGTCAAGCGGATAACTGCCTCTGTGCGCCAATACGCTTCCTAGATATACTTTCATGTGGGACAGGCGCAGAAGAAATGCACTGAATAGAGACAAAAGAGAGATCGCCCTGCACGAAGACGAAACAGAAGACAAAATAGAAGAAAACGTAGTCCGAATGACGCAAAAACGACTATGGTTGGACGACACGCGGTTGCAACGCTGGCGATGATTCCGACGCTCGAGGCCTCCTTTCGTCCACTAGTCCCCCCCCCCTCCCGCAATTCTAAAAGATAATAATAATAATAAAAGGAGGACAGGGAAAGAGGGAGAAAAACACAAACCAAGAAAAATGGAGAAAGACAAAAGAGTGCGCGTGCCAAAAAGAGAACACAAAAAAAGGGTAGGGAGAAACTCAATGAACGACGCTAAAGAATACAATTGAAACACGATCGCAGCTTTCAACATACAAAGGCAACGCACTGAAATTGAAAGAAGAGAGTACAGGCGAGAACCCCCATGCCTTCAAAAGACGCATTTTTCTCACTTCATCTCTCTAGTAGCCCAGCTTGATGAGGTAGTCAGCGATGCGCTTAACGGTGGTGTTGCAGTCCGCGGGATTGACGGTGGCGGCATGGGCGGAGTTCTTCTTAAGGTCCTGCGCGAGGGAAGATGCGTCACCGGGGTTGCCGTATACCGCAACAATGAAAGCTTGCTTGGTCGTGTAGATGCAACCGCCGGCCGCACCCTTCTTGAAAAAGATGTATTTGCTGCCTCCGTCTGTTCCGCATTGCAGGCCAAAGAATTTCACGCCATAAATGGTGACGCCAGACGACTGCACGAGAGAAAAGTCGTCTAAGCATTTCTGGATGTGCTTTACCTCCTCCGGCTGTGGAATGTAGGTACCGCCGTACGCCCAGTAACTGCCATCAGCGAGTCCGATAATAGCAGCACTGTGCATGTTGCCGCTGCCGATAAGGCTGTCATCCACGTACGCTTGCCAGGACATTTTGTTGTGTTCTGCAATAAGGGTAGAAGAAATAGAAACGAGCAAGAAGCGAGAGTGCGTCGCGAACTACTCGGCAGTAGGTTGTGTTGGTGTAGAAGCGTGCACGTGTATATGTGTGCGGGGAGAAGAAGGGGACAGAGGAAAGTTCCTAGCGTAGATGTCAGCTATTTTGCTGGCACGCAAGAAATGCCAGATTGTTGTACAAGAATTTTTAACGTGAAGGTTGCTCATTTATACTCGTCAGCAATCCTGGACAGCAAACGTCCCATCTCAAAAGTCTGTTGCCCGGCCATCAAGCACATAAATTCCACTTGTTGTGGTTGTCAGCGCTTGCTTGTTCACAGAAACCCTTTAAGCAGCAGCTAACATGCAAAAAAGAAAAAGAAAGAATCGGCGTTTGTCCACGTGGTAGCTAGCGAATTAGCATTGCGTGGCCATAAAACGTAGCACTGCAACGTGAGGTCATACACAGAAGGCAACGAAAAAAGGAAAAATAAAAGCTTCGCCCATTGAACTATGCAGATGAAATGAAGCACTGAAAGATTAAAAGTGCTATAGCCATCATGAAACCAGAACCCCCCGTCACGATCAGCAGAGCGCCTAACACGTGATTTTTCTCACCAACCCACGACCGCGTTGAGAGTTGGACATATTTGCGACCAGCGATTGGTGCGGTCGCATACTGTTCCAAAATTTCGAAGTAGTAATCGCCTGCTGGGAGATCTACCTCAATAATGCGGTATGTTTTTGTTACCTTTTTCATGAATGCCATGTGCAGCCAAACCATGAGATCTTCGTCGAGAGAAGAAGGTATTTTGTGCCCAGGCTCTCGGTAATAATAGCCGGCCTTCTGGTACGGGTCGGTAGCGGTTGGGTCGCCACCAGCTTTCCACATTGGCCCATGACCAGATATGCTCTTAGGAGCCTTGAAGCTGCTTCGCACGTCCTCTGCCAGCGCAATACCTTTCTTCCTGCAATTATTATTGGGAATCTGGCTGGTCCCATCTGCGCCAAACTTCCCACCGTCGCAGATCAACGTAGCGTCGCCTTTATACAGGGCAATACTGTCGTTGTATATCGCCCACGGAAGCGCACCGCATGGGCTATAATATCCGCTGACATCCTCACCAGTGTTTTCTCCAGGGTAGCGATACGGGTTGCAGTGGGTTGTAAGGTCGCTCGTTCCACCTCGCAATTGAGAAGTGTCAACTGACGCACCGAACCACCGATAGCTCTGGTAAAAAGGATCCAGCACGTACTCAATGTAAATTGGTGCAGTAAGGCTTTTATAGAGCTTAAAGTTGACGCGCGCCACTGTCCCAGTGGAATACGTCGCGCCATTGAAATCAAAATTGACGGCGTACTGCCCAGCGTCGCCCATCACGAATTTGTAATTATTTATATTATCATAGCGGAAGGTTATCTGACTTGCCCTATCCCCGCAAACAATCACTACGACGCCAATCGGTATAGTAACAACCGCAATTGTAAAAAAAACCGCAGCGATCGCGAGAGGAGAATAGCGAACGTAGATATGCTGCAACTCCTGCTGTTCTATGCGGTTCTTTGAGTGTGGCTTTGGCGGCAGTGTTGCCATCTTCTTTTTCTCTCTCTCAAGAGAATGTTGGTATCAACTTTTTTTGGCTACCAAAAAAAAAAATGTATAGAGCTACCAACTTCGCTAAATTAGTACCGCTGTCTAATAGATGCAAAACTACCTTAGAAAACAACAGAGCAGGCATAAGCAAAAACACTATTTGAAAAAAAAAAATAGCTTTTGAATGTTTCAATGCTATGTGTTCATGCCCATTGAAGCATACTATAGTGTAAGCTCATTAAGGGTGTTGTACTATCATTATTTGCTTTTATTTTTTAATCGAAAGCTGCAGTGGAACAGGCAAAAGCATTTGTCCAAGCACTACGCGGAATTATGATGCTTTACTTCGCGCCAAGACTTTCGCCGTTTCGATACTGCAACTTTCATCCGCCTAATTACCAGCTATGTACTTATTTTTTTTTTTTCGATGGGTGAATCATGATAGCTTACATCCAAGTCAAATATATATATCATAAAAAGAAAATATCGCGTCACGGCAGTTCTCGAAGAGCGAGCCCACAATATATGGGAGAAAGCAGAATCATACATCTCTTTTCCCCTCCAAGTATGGAATGAGAGTAGTCAAAAAGAAGTCAAAAACTACAGAATAAAAATTCAGTCCTCAATATAAACAAGACTTGCTGCTGAAAAAAATTAAATCTTTGTTCGGCGATAGACTGTTGTACCGTTACTCTGTACAGGGGTTATAACGCCTCCAATGAAGAACGTGTCTTGCTTCAAGCAGAAATCACCGTCGTACGTAACTCCTACTGGTGATCTGGTAACCGCGGTAAAAGCTTCGGTGATCTTGCGGATAAACGCAGCGTAGTCGGATATGTTTCGTGAAGGCGTCCAATTATCTGCAAGTTCTAAGATAGACACAGCAAATCCAGCAAAGTCCAAGCCAGCTTCGCTTTGGCAATCGGTGTGCATGTCCTCTTGAATAAACTGCATCGTTGCCGGTACGAGAGCTATGTCGTTGATTTCTAATAGAATAAAATACAACTGCTGCTGGAATTGCCTGTAGGCGTCCTCTGACAGAAATCCACCGCTTACCCCACCAACGCGCAACCACAACACTTCCAAATGTTGGAGAAGCTCGGGAGAAAAGAGAAGGTCTAACTTCATCTTCTCCATGTGCTCCTCACCGAGCTTAGAGTCGAATATTCTTTCTACACGCTGCCAGTGCTCCTTCTCCTTTTTTGCATCTAGGAAAGCTTCCAGCATGTACGTAAGGCGATCACCACGTGCAACTGGTCCCAAAGAAGCTTCGTAGACTAGTTGCGTGTACGGATGGCGCAAGCTCCCTACAGACCTATGTGAGAAACTCAGCGACCTTGGTCTCTTGATAAAAACACGCTCCACAAGCTTTTCTACCGATGCCTTGCGAGCGTCTCGAGGTTGCTGCGCCAACCTTTGCGAATTCCTTTGCGGTCTGAGTGTCATTAGTGGAACCTCAAGAATGTGGTTTTATACAAATTGAGGTACAGAAATTAAACAATTTGATTGGCAACTTGCAAGGACAAGGAAAATATGCCTTTTTGAGGCATTGAGTGCTGTTAAAGAGGTGGAGTTAAGATTGGCATTTGTGTTAACACTAAATGTGGTGAAGAGTAAATCATTAGCAAACAGACTGTAAAGAAAGTTCTATATTAAACGCATTTGTAAACGTAAGGGAAATAATGATGGAACAGCATGTCACATCATTACCACTGTGCGCGAAAGACAAGTGGAAAACAAAGAAAAGCTTTGCGTCCGCAAGCAGTCATGCTACAGCAAACAGTTTCGTTAGCGTAATTATTATTATTATTATTATTATTGGCAGATTCGATTTTTAGTTTTTAATCATTTTTCTTTTGCTGGATTTTGTCGCTAAGTCGTGTGGCCACAAATAATTCAATTAAAGCACGGCTGAAGAAAAAAAAAAAATGACCTTTGAGAAAGTAAATGAAAACTGGACAAACAACGAGAACGCCCACATAGCATAAAATGATAAAGGAAGGAAATCTTATAACGAAGGCACTGAAAAAAAAAAAAAGTCGTCTAAAGCAAAATAAGAAAAGTGAGACGTAAAAATAAAGCAGGAAAAAAAAAAAAGCTTTTTAGTCTTAGCAGTAGAACGTGAGCTTTAATGTCTTCGCTCAAGCTAACATGAACACGATGGAAGAATAGAGCGGTTCGTTTCGGCACTCTGCTCGAACTGTACTCCATTTTGCGCCTCGGACACAATCGCCGACGACACTGCAGTTTTGGCCACCCTCAAGAACGCTTCTGTAACAAATTCACCGGTAGCAGCAGAAGTTTCAAAATAGAGAATTCCATTTTGCTGAGCGTATAAAGAGGCTTCATTGTGCTGGACTGCGCGGCAATTATTGACCTTTACAAGATCATTTTTGTTACCGATCAACATCACAACAACGTCATTTCCAGCCAGCTGTCTAACATCACTTAACCACTGAGGAACGCTCTCATAAGAGCTTCTATTTGTCACGTCATACACAATTAGGCAGCCCATTGCACCCCGATAGTAGCTCCGCGTAACGGACTTGTAGCGTTCCTGGCCGGCCGTGTCCCAAATCTGCAGCTTCACCCTTGCACCGCCAAGGTCTACAATCTTGGCGCCGTACTCGATGCCGATTGTTTGAGTCTGATCCTCGGAGAAGGTGTCCTCGATAAAACGGTGAAGTAAACAAGACTTTCCTGATCCACTGTCACCAATGACGATCAGCTTCATCAGCTGTTGGTATTTGTCGGCCATTGGATAGTATTTTTCTCTTTTCTGACGCTTTAAGCAACGGAAATAATATATATATATATATATATATTTATATTTGTATTTATATATAAATATTAATATAAATATATGTACATTTATTTATTGATCTATTTATCAACAGGTCAAAGGCCTCACCTTTGAGCAGTGAATGACGCCAGGGCCAAGCAAAATATCTACTAAAAAAATGTAAGATTGTGAAAAGAAATTGTGGCAAGCGCTTGTGAACAACAATCGTGTGGTATGACTACAACGTGTGAGTTGAGGCAACAAAAGCAAATGGAAGAGCGAAAAGAAACGATGTAGTGAGAAGTGAGTTAATCAATCTCAGGATATAACAATAAAGGGGACGATTAGTTCGTACAAAACTTTATTACTGCATACATGCGAAAAAAAAGCATGTTGCCTTTTTTTTTTTGAATGCTGTGGTATACACGCGATGCAACTCGTTCTGATACAGAACGGCAATAAATGAAAAGCACGTTTCGCAGCGTGAGGTGAAAAAATGTGTTCTCTCCTTTAATAATAAATTTACAAAGAGCGGTTATCTAAAGTAAGCAGGAATTGATTTTGATGCACTGCAACAGAGAAAATCACCGTACACGGCAACTGTAACAAAAAGACCACGCATCTTTTTTGCTTTACTCAGTGCTCAACATAAACTGTTCTAGAGTCGTATGGTGGTAAAAAGCACCAACACCTAATTTGATACTGGCAAAAGCAACCAATAAGAATCTTCTTTTGACAATACGCGAAAGAGAAAAAACTCATGGCTTTCAGCCCGTATGCCCAACGTTTAAAATGCTTCTTTAACCACCACCGTAGCTTGGGTCTGCACTTTTTGCCACACATGAGTCCATTAATGCTGAACTCTGGAAATACAAGAGGAAGAAAGAGGGGGGGGGATGCAGCGGTGCACGTAGGCTGGCTACTGGCAGCCAGGTGAAGGAAGGCAATGTGAATCGCAGATGTCACAGGCACGGATCAAAACAAGCCCCCCCCCCCTTGCACAGTTTGTTTCCTCTACTTTGTTTCGCAGCCATTCGATTTTTCTCACCCGAGGCGCAGGGTATGTCGATGTCAAAACTTTATTTTTGTTCTTGCTGTACGGCAGTGTCGAGTTGACATCGGAAGGTCTCCTGCGGCGTACTCATCGCACTTCCGCAACAACTTGCGGCTGACAGTAACAAAAATTGGCATGCGGACGTAGTATGTCTTTCTATGTTTCTGCTGTCCTTGACTCACAACCTTTTTTTGCGCAAGAACATTCATCTCTGATGTTCAGATCGACGGCACATTAACTGGTCACTTAATATATTTTTTGTTTTCGAAACTGAAATTGCTGTACGAAGCTGTGACGCGTTCGATAGATTTTTTTTTGTAAGCTGATGTCGTTCATTTTTTTCTTGAAGAAATTCAGTGGGACTACGTCTTCTCTAATTGCTAATGTCGAAGTACTCTGTTGGCCAGAAGCGGTCATGGCAACATATTTTTTCGTCCAAAAAGATATTGACTGAAAACTTTTAATTGGAGGCAGATAATATGCTAACAGGTCGAAATAAATCAATAATGTGCAAGAAAAATGATAAGTGCTGCATTTTTTTTATCGGTGCGTGTAACAAAGTAAAATGTTTGGTTGGAAAAAAATAAGATCATTTTTCTTTTCTCGAACGGACTTCTCTTGGATCTGTTACAAGTGAAATTAAGTAGTGCTTCATAATCCTTTAACACATCTTTAGGTTGTGGTCCTTCTTTTAATATATACATTGTCACTAATCGCATGAGCGCACCAGGCGCTTCTCCTCTGGAGCCGCCTTCACAGGCTCCTAACTCTGGCAAAACGGTGTCATTTCATCCCGAATCAACATTTCACACGCAACACACTGTTGCATCGCAGCGTTTTTCACATCTTAGCGAGCCCGGATGGGGGTCTCGAGAAAGTAATTCTGGTTATGCGGCACAGGATGGAGGCAACACAGCTGACGAGGGTATCCGCCGGAGTTATTACAAGCGCCTCTACCGATTTTATGAAAAGTACAACCCGCAAAAGCTGTGCAATGTCGAGAAGCTTCTGTCGGAATGTCGAGGTGAGGAAGAGCAGCTATTTGCAATTCTGGTGGGAAAATACGGTCCCGAGCCGGAGGACGAAGCAACGCTGAAAAGCATGAATTCTGTCTTCTCGAGTGAAGGCGATTCTGTTATGCATTATTCTGGGAAGCGCTGCCAGTTCCCTAAGAAGGTTAAGCCCGATGAGGGTAATACTGACTGCGAGACGCCATATTGGGCTGGCGGAACAACACTTATTGGAAGCCGTGATTTACTATCTCTTTTACAAAACCTTGAGACGACAAATGTTGAACTGCAGAAGTGTTTTATGGGCCTTTTTGCGCAACACCCGACTGACTGTTGGAATGGAATGACATACATCACGAGAGCAGAAGGTATAGCTCCTGCGGATACACTGTTTTTAGGTCATACGTGGGTGGGTACGTTGGGTAGCGGCAAGGTGTTAATGCATGAAGGAAAAAGGTTTCACCGCACGACTTTGTATTGCACAGAAGAATGCCAAAAGAGGGGAAACCATGAGCGGTGGCGTCTATGTGTTTATCGAGGTGAGCTAAATTATTTAATTTTGCTTAGGACTGTATGGGACCCGGTCGTTGTGCCTGAGCCCGTTCCGTTAAACCGATCCAATATATCGGAGCGTGAGCTATATTCTTCATCGGATGCGCTACCCACACGCTTCTCCAGTATGAGCTCCGTGGACTCTAGTAGTAGCTGCCCCCGTCAGCACCCTCATCTACAAGAACCCCAGCAGCCCTCTGCGACTACCACGCTGATGCAGATGGCGAAGTTGATGGAAGACATTGAACATCGAATTATGCAGCGACTTGACGGTATTGAGCAGCGACTTACTCGTTTAGAAAATACAGTGCAGTAGTTCCATTGCTTTGGAAAATAATTGACTATTTATCAAGCTGGGCAAGGAATGAGTTTGCCTGCCAATGAAGTGTATTTTACAATTATTTTAAAAATTGTCGTACATGCATTTATTTTAATTCTCAATTTTCTCGTTTAAAAGGAATGCTTTACTGCTTTTTTTTTTTGCAATACAGTGCTTGACGGCGTTGTTTTAATATCAAGTGTCTGTATGCAAACATATTTACTTTATATTGAATGGAGACTTTTTTGTGAGTGCAAAAGGGAAGAAGCATTGATGCTTAATTCTAATAAAATAAAATGACTTTTCTTTTCCTTTTTTAAGTACTACGCCTAGAGTGCTTTACTTTGGTTCGCGTGGTATTGTATTTCGCTTCGCCTATTGACACGTCTATATGTATATAGAAATATGTATATACATATATACATATATAGCATCAATTGCTTGGTACTATTCTTGAACGACGCCACTATTTTCTCTCCATGCATATCCCCCTCTTTCCTCATTTTTTTGTTGTTACTCATTGCTGTTTTGTATGATTTTGCAGCTCTTCATCACTTCTTTTGAAATCATAGAAGTCGGCTGCGCACTCGCGAAGTCGAAATTGAAAATGAAGATAACAATTACTACCAAAATGGTTGGTGTACCTATTTTTGACAGCACAAATGAATATGATCTAAATTCTCAACTGTACATTATCGCCGATTATATAAAACGAGCGCATGGCGGAACTGTTGAAAACATAAAGCTATGGAAATCCAAGGTGGAGCCCGGCACAATCCTCCGCGATCTGCAGCAGCCACTTTCTGAAATTTTTGTAAGTGAGAAAAATGCGGATGGATGTATTCCACAGCAGTACATTTACTACGATTTTGCACCTGTGAACGGTTCTTGTGCCCTCCTCAATGTAAAGTAGCCTCCTTTTTTCTATACGAACTGCTCCTGATGTTTTTTTTTCGCACCCTGTTTAATAAGAATAATAGAAAAAAATAATGGAAACTAGAAATGTGAAGTTGAATAAATTTCGTTGAGATTCATCTTCGATAGACTTGTGAACGCTCTGCGACTTTCTCTTCTCCGCTTTTAAGATAGTGTGCTCTGGTGAAATAGCAGGTTGTGTTTTTCGCCACTACTTGCAGTTAAAAGTGGTCCTTTCATAAAGGTAAATAGTATGGCCATGAAAAGCCGCTGTAGCTGCTAAGCTGTAGACACGCTATTCCTGAGTTGCTAAAGGCACGGGAGTTGAAAATAAAAGTTGCGAATGTCACGAAGATGCGTTACGTATGACATTTTTTTTCTGTTATCCGTACTCAATCCTGCATCTTTCACGGCTATCAACAAAATGTTCCCTCCTGTGTTTTTTCCCCTTAGTTCGCATTGATAGTTATATGCTTGACGTTTGCAAATACCTTGCTGTGCTTAAAAGCTCCATTGCTTATCACTTGTAGCAATTATGGGAGGTGATGGCCAGGCGCTGGCAAACAAGCGCTCACTTCTACAGAAGTCAAGAGCGTATGTGACAGAAGCCGAACTTGAAGAAGTTGACTTGAGGGAAAAACAGACAGCAAAATCACGTAATGTGGAGCGCTGGCGTCACTGTGCACTTTCACTGGACCCTTTAGAGTTTCCTGCTGCATTCGATGCAATGGGTGATATGTTCTCAAAACAAAGTATAGTGGACTACTTGCTCAGACGGAAAGCGACAACGGCGAGCGGAGAAATAGATAGAGCCGAAGGGATGCAGATCAAAAAGTTGAGCGACGTACGAGAAGTGGCAAATGATACAGGCGATTCTGATGTAATTTGCTGCCCTGTAACTGGGTACGCCACTTCTTCAGGGGTGCACACTTTTGCTGGATTTTGGGGTTGTGGCCATGTTGTTTGCTGCTCGACCTTGCCGGAGTGGACGGGTGTTGACTCTCAACTTGATGCTGAATGCCCTTTTTGTGGTCAAAGGTCTTTTTATGTTCGCCTCGTACTGGATAGCGAAGTAGAGGCGCAAAAGCAATCTTCTTTCCTGCGCTCGCATCTGAAAAAGTACCGTAAACGGGGACGAGAAGAGTAAGTTCGACTTTTTTTTCTTTTAGAGACGGCCACTTTTGGATTGTCACTGTCGTGCAATATTATGGATGCACTCCATCGTTTTTTCTTTGCATGTGCGTTTTCCTCACATCTTTCTAGTTGAATGTTACTAATACAATTGGGGCTGCTAAAATACGTTAATTTTAAGTGGCTTTCTTCTTCAACAGCAGATCCTTCGGTCGCCCCTGCCACCTGATGCTAGGAGTGTTCATGCTCGCCATATGTCAGTTTGCCCTCTAATATGCCTAACTGTGCGTGCGAATCAATATGTAGGGTTGGTACTCTATTTTGGGAACCGGGCCCTGTGTGTATATCTGAAAAAGTTAGTGCTTTATTGTACTTCATATCTCTTAACTTGCTCGCCTTTCTTTTATTAGAGAACATATTCAAGCTGTTGATTGATGGTCGTCAAACTAAAAGAATCATCTACTTTTCAATCGCTGCGCAAGTACGTGTATATATGAACGACTGTTTGGCTTCCTCTAAATTCTTTTTGTTCTCGCTGCTTTTCGTTCGTTTCTAATGGCCGAGCGCACGTGGTGTCCGTCTTTGGGGCTGCAGAGCAATATCCGTTCTCAGCCTATGGCAGACATGGGAGTTTCAGCTGAGTCGAATACCGAGCTCCTAACTGGGAAGGCATCAGCAAAGCAGGATGCTGCTATTGCTGCTATCAGTGGTGCCTCGGCTAAAGGAGTTTCCGGATCACTTGCTGTCTCGTTTCAGCGGCGTTTTCAGAAGTTCGATGCAGCGGTGGTTGCTTCAAATGCAAACCGCCTGTATTGGCCTTCCTCGTCGAAGTTGTCGGCGTTGCAGTTCGGTGCCTCTATGGTGCCGCTTGACGCTACAGTTTGCCTGAACATTGGAGAGACACAAAACTTCCCAATACGCACTTCGCAAATTGCTGTTCGAACTGATGGTATCTCTGACTTCCTTTCTTTACTCGTACGCCGAGGCACGCGGAAGCCCGGTGAAATGGAAACAGATGAGTTCGGTGGCCTGATAGGCCTTCCGCCCACTAGCCACGTGGCCTCAATGGACGAGGTTTTCAGCAGCTTGGTATGTAGCAAACCGTTTCTCAAGAAAGTGCGGCAGCTGACTATATTCGATGCATCTGCTAGCGACGAGCCAAGCGAGCTAGCTGATTTTGTGCGGAGCGCATCCAATCTAGAGGCTTTGTCATTGGTGAATTGCTCGCTGAATAATGACATGACTTCGTTTGTGGAGGCTCTGAAAGATCGTGAAGTTCAGCACCTTAATTTGGACCGTTGCTGCATCGGGTGCAGCTCCACTGACGCCGAGCGTGAAGCCATCCTTACGTTGCTGAGTGCCTACTTAAAGATGAACAAGTTTATAACTTCGCTGGATGTATCCTACACAAATCTGGATGCGGGGGCCGTTTCAAGCTTGATGAGCGCGCTGGTTGAATCTGACACGCAGATGCTGCCGCAGGACATGACCGAGACCCCTGATGTTTTTGACCCTTCGGATTTGAGCGAACGCTTAAGTGTGGCTCTATTTCTGGGCGAAGCGGGGTCGGACAGTGCCGAGAACTCTGAAAGTGAGGGTGGGGAGGACGAGGATGACGCGGGCGATGGCGACGATGAGAGCATGACGTCTTCGCAAGTGACAAGCAATGACGCTTCTGGCAATGATGACGATGCCGATAACAATTCAGAAGGAGTGGAAGAGGAAGGGGATGAAGAGGAGGGGGATGAAGAGGAGGGAGACGAAGAGGAGGGCGAGGATGAAGACGAGGACGGACGCTCCTCGGGTGTTGACAAAGTCGCTGCTACAAAAGGCCAGAGAAGACGCGAAAGGCTTCGGGCTGAACGCGAGCAACAGAAGCAGCATCGGCGCCAAGTGAAAAAGCTCGTGCAGCTTGAGGCTTATGAGCGCCGCGCTCTGATAGAGGAATACCTTTCCTCGGCGCGTGAAATCGTCTCCAGCAGCAGCACTGTGATGACAGAGTGCTATTCGGAGGAGAAACAGAAGGCAAAGGAGTTGTACTGCTCACGACGAAGCGGCTGGTCGCGCCTGCAAACGCTGGTGTTGCGCGGCAACCGTTTGGGTGACTCCGGAGCCAAGCGCATCGCGCTTGTGCTGCGGGAGGAAGTACCCCTCACCGAGGACGATGCACGGGAGCGGCAGGAGGCAGTGGATGCAAAGCGTGGTGCCCTAGGAGCTGACTTTGGCGCAGGTCGCGCAGTCATCTGTGTGGAGGAGGCTGTGGCGTGGAGAGTTCTTCAACAAACGGCACGGAACGAGTATGCAGAGATCAGCGCGCTCTACGATGAAGCTGTCCCCGTTGTGGCTGCTCCGGTTGAGGACGCCCCGGATGAGGATGCCGATTTGGAGGAGGAGGATGCCGATGTGGAGGAGGAGGATGAGTACGCGAAAGCGGCTCCGCCCGTGGTGCTCACGAATGTGGAAAATCGCCGCGGCAGTGGAGGCGAAGATGATGAGGCCGCGCCAAACGACAATGAGGAGGAATTGCTAGCAGAGGAGAAGAGGGTTTGGGAGGAGTGGGTGGCGGAGGGTCTTCCACAGATCACCGTGGTACCAATGAAAAAAGGTATGCGCTCTATTACGCTTTTAGATCTGGGCAGCTGCCACATCGGCCGGAAAGGACTAGAGGCACTGGCGGGGGTTCTTCGAACGAACACAGTCCTAGAGTCGCTGTGCTTGCGTCACAATCCGATAGGGAGTGATGTCACGACGAAGTCTGCAACTACCCAGCCGGATGCCACCTGTACGCTGTCAGACAGTTTCGGCAGCTTTGTCGAGATGCTCAGTGTGAACAAATCGCTTCACACGCTTGATTTGGGATACTGCCAGCTTGGACCGGATCACATTCGCGCCTTGGCTACTGTTCTTCGCGAAAACCCTGCTCTCATCACACTCGGACTAGAAGGCAATCAACTCGGGGTTGATGCGTCTTATTGCCAGAAGCAGCATTCCTACTCTTACCTTTACGATCTGTGGATGGCAGCTGCGCAGCCTGGGGGTGCGCTGCGCCATTTGCACATGAGCCACAATTCCCTTGCGCTCTGCCTGTGGTCAGAGGAAGCCGCAGCGCTTGCGGCGGCGTGCGGCCAGCTCACCTCACTTTCCCTCTCCCACATTGGACTACAGGAGTCACATCTGCGACTGTGGTCACAGGCGCTTCAGCAAGGCTCCGGTGCGTATCATCCCACAGTGCGTGTCCTACAGCTTGCGCGAAACGAGTTTACCGGCGAGGCAGGAGGCATAGCTCTCGACTCACTGCTGCAGCACTTTACTCTTCTTGAAGAGTTGTCACTGGACGGTCATCCTTTGCTGGGCTCGGCAGGCGTAGCGGCAGCGCTACAGCATCTTCCCACGACGATGCGAGGGTTGAGCTGTGCGGGGACTGGTTTGTCGGAGCCGTTCGTCGGGGCTGCGCAGTCACCGGTGATTCCACTTGCAGTGACGGAGCAGCTGACTTCGCTTATGCTATGTGACGTGGAGGCGCCCGCCGCTTGTGCTCTGGCGACGTGGACGACGCATTTGGCAGAGGTTGCTAAGAACATTCAATTCCTCTCATTGTGGGCTCGTGGCATGGCAGGAAAAGAGAACGAGGTACTGTCGCATTTCGTTCACCTGGCACTGGTGTGTCCGTCTTTGCTCTACGTAGACTGCGGCTTTCAGCCGCAATTTCGTGCTTCCGCTCCTGGCAGCGAACACTTTGCTGCATTGGAAAGACTTTTGTTTCCGAGGCGCATGCGCTTGCCCCGCTAGTGTGTTGGGCCCTTTTTTTCCCTTTCCACGAAGCTGAATATATCTGCTTGAACAACGTCAGAGGCTTGCTCTGCTTTTCTGAGTGTGGAAGCTGCGAAGAATGGGCAGATGTACAATACGATGGTTTCCTGTGTGTCAATCGTCTATACACATGTTTGAATTACATATTAGGTGTCCGCGGAACTAGAGGTTCTCACATATCTTTTTTTTCTTTTCAACTTGCAGGGCTTGAAGTACTTATCAGATGTAAAGCCATGTTATTTCACCATCAACAACAGCACAGATGAATAAACATAAAACGCGACTGCTGAGAAGCACAGAGCAGTGGTGTACTTCATTTGCACTACGCTACCCTTTTTAGCGTTCTGGGGGAAGAACGTGTTGCTTACGGAAAGCAGCTTTTTGGGGCACTTACGGGATGATTTGCAAGATGTATGTCTTCCTTTGTGGTGCCTTCAACGTAGTGGCTCGCCTGGGATGTCTGCTCTATGCTTCACCGTATCTTTCCTTTCCGTTGACGTGAAAGCGAAGTGAAATATATGATTCATAGGAATCCAACAAAATCACAATTCTGTTATAAAGTAGTTGCATAACGTAAGTCATTGATACCCGATTCATCGGAATATCTTGAGCAATCCTTACTGGTGCGTAGATTTATTCGCACTAGACCTTCCTCCCCCCACGTATATACACACACACACACACACACACACACACACGCAAGCATGGCTTCCCAGTGTCCTGCTATCACTTTAAGCAACGGCGTGCATGTGCCACAGATCGGCATAGGCACGTGGGAGGCGAAGGACGACAACGAAACGGTGCAGAACATCAAGTGGGCTGTCGCCGCAGGTTATCGGCATATTGACACTGCTTATTACTACAAGAACGAGCGGAGCGTTGGCGAGGGCATTCGTGCGTGCGGTGTCCCGCGCTCGGAGCTCTTTGTGACGACGAAGCTGTGGAACTACGACCACGGCTATGAAAACGCGCTCGCTGCATTCGAGAGGAGCCGCGAAGCGCTCGGCGTAGACTACGTCGACCTGTACCTGATTCACTGGCCCGGCCAGAACCGCACATACATTGAGACGTGGCGTGCGTTCGAGAAGCTGTACGCTGAAAAAAAGGTGCGGGCGATTGGCGTGTCGAACTTCGAGCCGCACCACCTGGAGGACCTGCTGGCAAATTGTAAGGTGCCACCAATGGTGAACCAGGTGGAGATGCACCCCTTGTTCCAGCAGAATTCCTTGCGCAAATTCTGTGCTGAGCACAACATCGCCATCACTGGGTGGCGCCCGCTGGGCAAGGGCAAGCTGCTCACAGAGCCGCGCCTTGTTGAGGTGGCGGAGAGACACAAGAAGGCAGTGTCGCAGGTGATCGTTCGGTGGTTCATCCAGCTTGGCGTGATTGTCATCCCAAAGTCGAGCCACGAGGATCGCATCAAGCAGAACTTCGACGTGTTCGACTTTGAGCTGTCGCCGGAAGACATTAAAGTGATTGAGTCGCTAGACACGAACAACCGTATCGGTGGGGACCCGGACACCTTTTTCCCCACTGACTAGTTGTGGCTGATGATGGAGGCGCAACTACGCAGTGCTTGCGTGGGCTTCACAGCCATGCACCTTCCCCTCATTGCTATTCCCTATTCTTCTTTTTAGCTTCCTGGCATTATTATTACGTCTCAAAAGATCACTAACGCCAAAACCACAAACATAAAGGGCTAGTCGACAGTACAAGCCTTTCCCTCGTGGTCTTCTGGACTTCCATATATATTTTTTATATATACCCAATTGTACCCGTTTATGTCATTGACGGCTACCACCACAAAACTAAAATGATTCTTGGAAACGGAAAATGAAGCAGATCATTGTGAGACGGCTTAGCAATCATAGAAGGATGCTCTTTAGATTGTAGTACGCAATCTACTGGCCGCGAGTAGGAGCACTGCTGCCCACCCATTGAACGGGCTGGTCAAGGTGCTGACAAACTGGTGAAATGCACTTAGCAGATAGGCAACGCACAATGAACGATGGGCTCTGCACCTCTTGATCGCCGCTATAACTGTCACTCTCTCCTTCTCTAATTTTCGTCCCTTCGTTTTTCGTTGCCTCCCTTTTTGGCGCGTGTGCAACTTGCTGCGTTGTATGCTTTTCTTCTTGTCTTTTGCCACTAAAGGTTGGTTTCAAATGGCTGACGCTCAAACTGCTGAGAACCCCGTCGTCGCGGAGGCCCCCCGCGCCGAGCGCGGCTTTGGCCGTGGCCGTGGTGGTCGCGGTGGTCGCGGCGGCCGTGGTGGTCGCGGTGGCCGCGGTGGCGCCGGCG
>LJSK01000036.1:282-36829 GCA_001299535.1 Leptomonas seymouri
TTTTTTTTTTTTTTGGTGTCTCCGACCGTGCCCAGGTGTACAGTATATTTTTTCTTTTTACAGCGTTTTCACTGCACGACAAGATTGAATCTCTTCAGTCTGCACTGATGGGTTTCCCCTCACTCTTGGCGTGCGAAGCGATCGTAGGGGGCTGTCGAGCGGAGGAGTGTGCTTACAGGAAGCGTTTTGCTGATTAGTGGTGAGGCCACCAGCGGCGTTGCTGGCAATTGTAATTCTCTCTACTCCTTCGTTACGTACCGCCGCTGCCTCTGTTTCCTGCGGTATCATTTTGGGAAGAGCAGATTTCCACCCCACCATTGTGAGGCACCGAACGGTGCGTCTGACTTGCGGAGTGTGCGGGATGTCCTGGTACGCGCATTGTGGACACTTGAGTGTGCAGGCGACCTTTTCCATCGTGTGTGCTTGGTCGTAGTTTCGGTTGGGTGAGAGCGACCACCCGCAGTTTAATATCTCATTCTACGTTTCTCTCTACCTTTTGCACTAACTGTTCTCAATATTCGCGCCTACTTTGCAGGTAGCACGCCCAGTTGAGGGGCAGCCGTTGCACGTACCACGCCACATCTCGTTCACATGCCTGATGCTTCACGCGTCTGATTGCGTTGCCTTGACATTCGACCACCAAGCTGCTCATCAAGTTTGCTCTCTGTACCGACTCACCTCACCAACCACTAGCATTATTTTCATTCGAAGCAGCTCTCATCGACGCCAATGTCAGGCAGTGACTGGAGTCCAGACGAGGACGTGTCCGACTCGTACGAGGCCTCATCAGCGATGAACATCCGCTTCGTAGATCACCTCGCTCAGCAGGGCCCATCGCGGGTAACGCAGCGGCGCCGCAGCCGTTCACCGATGAAGCCGGGTGCGGATAAGCACGCTGACGAAGTCATCAGCGTTGGTGAAGTTCCACGCATGAAGCCGCGTCTTGACTTGGTCGCCATGATCGGCAACGCGCTCAAGAAAGGTGATCTCGGCATGCTGCCATCAGAGATGTCCGCGGAGAAACTGTCGGCACAGATTGTGGAGGCGCTTCGCAGGTCTTCTGGGGGAGGTGAGGTTGCGCGAGCGGTGACGCAGGCTCTGGCAGATCCCCTCAACGTTGATCTGCGCAACGCAGTCCTGAAGGGAGAAGTCAGTCCTGAGAAGCTCGTCACATTGGATGAAGTCAGCCTTCTCAACCCAAAGGAACGTGCGATTCAAGAGAAGGCGCGGCGGGAACGTCTGGATCAGCGCTCGGTGGAGTACGTCGAGAAGCTGAGCCTCACTGTCACGCACATGTTCACTTGCCCTGCCTGTGGATCGCGCGAGTGCTTTGCGAACTTCCGCTCCACTGACTTCGTGAAGTGGCAAGGAGATGATCAGACGCCCACGCTGCTGCGGTGCTGCAAGTGTTCGTTATCTTTTCGGCAGTAAGGGGGCTGAGTTGCGCGCGGGCAGCGCTTGCCTCTCTCTATTTCAAAATGTCGATTCGACAGGGCCCCATGACGAAGTTTTGACCTTCGAACGGAGCAAAGAGCGCTTTCCGCACTGCACTCCCTGAGCCACACACCACTGCTGTTTTTTTCTCTTTCGCTTCTTAACATCAGTTTCTTGGATTCCTTTGTTGTTGCGGCCGTGCCGCTGCGGTGCTGCACCCGCATCTTTGCGTCGCCTGTGTCACTTGTGGCTTCGCTGGGTGCTCGAAGTCTGCTGCGGACGTCTCTGGCAGCGCCGGTGCCTCTTGGTCTCGGTGCCCTCCGTATATTAACTTCATTATTATCTTTATACATACATACATACATACATACACACACATATATATATATATATGTGTGTGTGTGTAGTGTGGTGCCTCAAAGCTGTGGTTTACGTACTTCTGGTTTTGCTGCGCTAATGGCATCTTGACTGCTGGTGGTGGGGTGGTGGGGTTACGCCTTTCTGCGAGCCCATCACGCCCCGTATTGCGCCTTGCTACAGTGCGTATCAGTAAAAGACGAAAGCACAGAGAGAAGATGTTTAACGTGCCCCGAGAAACGAAAGGAGAGGCGATCAGCAACGGAAGATAAAGGGTGAAGTGGCAGCGGTCTAATATCCGTATGTGGCTCCATCAAAGTGCCCATCACTAATGGGCATTGCAGGATCGGCTGGTTTTGTGCCGTGCCTTCTTCGGGTATGCTGTTGTCTGGCACCGGCTATGGTGTACATTCTTTCGCTCCATCTGAGTGTTGTGCTGGCCAGATCGTGTCCTTCCTCTTCCTTTTAGCTTTATATATCTGACAATGCTGGTGTGTGTGCTGTGCCGCGGCCATTCCCCCGTGTGATCTGCGAAACTATAGAAGTGCTTGACATCGCTACAGTGCTTTGCTCGGCTTGTTCGGCGCGTTTCACGTCGCGCGCTTTCGGTGATGTAATGCGATTGCATGCTGAAAGGACGACCGACCAAGTAAACACCAGCGTGCCTGAACAGACTCATATTACCCTCCTTTAGACAACGCCCACAGCCGTTGTACCCCCCCCCCTCCACTCGCGTTCTTTTCGGAACTGTTGCCCGTTTCTTCCTGCTGGGCAGGTAACCGCCATCGTTTCCTATTCGGTCGTGCAGCATGGCCGACGCAACAACTTCTCCGATGGCGGCATGCACCGCAGCGGCAGCCCTCGCCGCGTCTGCTGCCGCGCCCATCGTCGATGCAAGCGGCACGACAATGCCGATTGCCCAAGATGATAAGGCATCGGCACCCACCAACGACACAAAGCCTGCAAAAACGACCCCGGCGAAGGCGCTCAAGCGTTCTCGTGCTGCGGAGCCGGTGACGCAGCTCTTGAACCCGGCCGTCACCCGCGCGATTCCCTTTTCGAGCGTCGAGTCGAACCCGCCTCCCTCGTCGACACTCGCCGTTGGTGTATGTGAGACGCGAGCAGACGAGGTGCCTGTACCGCCGAAGCAGGTGCGCACCGACGACTGCGGGGACTCCTCCCTCACGCCCCGTTCCCCATACGCCAACCTGCCACGTAAGATCCCGCGCAAAACCCCCGTCTCCACTCCGTCCTCCTCGCTGGGCACGCCGACCCTCGTGTCGCCCTCGCAGGCGTCACCCACTCTTTCTACACCGCCGCAGTCATCGGCGATGAACGTCAATTCCCCAGCAGCGAAGTTGGCCGCTCTGCACCAGCGTTGGGCAAATTTAATTCACGGTGCTCTCATGAAAGAGCGTCAGCCGCACGAGACAGAGGCGGTGATGGCGCTCTCACGGCGCATTGTGGAGGCGCTGCCAGGCAACTTGGAGGAGTCAAAGGATAGTTTTCAGACTCTTCTTTTCAGCATAAAGGATGAGAAGAACGGCGAGTTGCGCCGCAAGGTGGTGGAGGGCGAGCTGCTCGTGGAGCGGCTGGTGCAGATGGACGATCGCGAGCTGGCCAACCCGGAGGTGCGCAGGAGAATTGAGGAGAGGATGGAGGACCGCGCCAAGGACACAAATCTGAGCGAGCTGGCGAAGGCAATGCGTACGAGTAACTCCACTCTATTCAAGTGTAAGACGTGCGGAGCGCGGGACACGTCGTGGTATCAGCGGCAGACTCGATCCGGTGATGAGCCGATGACAGTGATTATTACGTGCAATAGGTGCAATACACAGTGGCGCCAGTACTGAGAACACAGTGGCCGATGGGAGGCGGGAGAGGAGGTCGAGGCGTGTGGGCGTGGTGAGACCCCTGCGCAGCACCCCGCACTCCGCTCTTCATCTCTCTTCTCTTTTGTGTGATGTCTCTATGCGAAGTAGTGACCACAGCTGTGCTCTCGGCGGCGAAGGGGGCCTCCTCTCACGTAAGTGTCAGCAGTTTCACCGCCACTTCATTCATGACAACGTGCCGGCGCCGGTCTGTACACCACAACCGCTCGTTAACCCCCCCCCCTTTACATCTGTGGTCACCCTTCTCTCTTTGTGAAGGGAGGACATGGCGGGTGTGGCACCGGAGCTCGCGCCTTCACCCACCCGCCTTCAACTTTTTTTTTTTTTGCGGGTCTTCTCTTTTCCGGAGTCCTTTTGAAGAGATGAGTGCTGACGTGCGCAGCACACTCGCTCTCGTCTCCCCGCGTCCTCCTCTTCTGCTGGGTGTGCTGCTGTCTTCTTCGCTCACTGCTGCTCTCGCTTCTCTGACTTCTACTTGCAGATGCACGCACGACAGACCACAAGAACGGCAAGCCTGCTGGTGCACTCTTCACAACTTTTCCTTCACTCCTGAGCAGCTGCCTGATTAGCTGTTGTTGCGCCACCCCGCACTTAACCAGAGCTTGCTGATTCAGACAAACCACTTCTGTTTCTCCGCCTCCCATTAAGCGCAGCACACACAGGTCCACGGAGACACAGTGGAGGCGTGTAGGCGACATCGCTTGTCCATAATGAAGGTTCATATCAAATGGTTCCTCACCGGAAAGGAGACTGTGATTGAGGACAGTGATGATATCCTCTCTCCCAGCACGACCGTTGCGGAGTTGAAGGGGCTTATTCAGATCCGCTTCGGCTTCTCCTCGAAGGAGCTCCTGCTACTGCTGGATCACCTGCTGGAGAACTGCGTCACTCTGCGAAGCGTCGGCATCACCGGCTCGCCGTCTGATCCTATGCTGACTGCGCACGTTGTGCGCGAGTCCGAGCTGGAGGCTAGCAATTTCAACCAGGACGACACGACCCACGATGATGATCTGCAGGAGTTCTCGCACGCCGACTTTATACTTGCCATGAAGATGCTGGGCAAGGAGGTGAACGTGTCGGATGATCGCTTGTTGGCGATGCGCCTCAATGCCCCTCGTAAGCGTCCGGCCTTCTTGAATGCTCCGAGGGAGGGCGAGGAGGCGGAGATGGCCGCCAGCGAGATGCTGCAGCCGCCGGCGGGGATGCCGGGCCTTTCGGGCAAAGTCGCCGTCTACAACCCGACGAAGACGGAGGTCTACAAGATTCTGTCTAACGTGCAGCATGGTCCGCGCAGGTTGGGGGTGGACTCCGAGTACGCCATCGCCTACCCGGGGGTTGCGGAGCCGTTTCCTTTCTGGGACATGCGTATCCCCAACATCTTCAACCACCTCGAGCAGCGCTGCTCGCCTGGTGAAGTGTGCGTGGAGCTCTTCTACTTTGGCGAGTTCGCCGCGGTGAAGGACCCTGTGAGCTTCCTGGCACTGGTGCGCCAGAGCCTGGAGTCGAAGGCCGGCGTTCGCCTGAGTATCCCGCTGCCGCTACGGGAGGCAGGCTGCATGTATCCGCTGATTGCCTGCCCGATTATTCTCGACGACATGGATGCGATGGTCCTTGGCGAAGTCCTCTTCGAGGACTTTGGCAAGGCAGACGCTAGTCGCCCCATCATGAACAAGAACGATGATGCGGCGGCAGCCGGCGGCGGTAAAGGCACCTGTGCCCCGCAGTAGGATGCCCCCCTACCCACCAACATCCCTTCACACAGACACACACGTGAGCGACTTCTTTTTGCTTCTATCTTTTTGTGCTCCTCCCGTCGACTCCCTCTCCCCTCTCGTAATGGCGAAGGAGTTGCGGTGCAGCGATTCCCAGCTGGGCACTACATCAAAAATGCGGGAGGCGATGATTGCGGGCGTGCCCGCCGTTAACCGAGTCATCGCTTTCTCCCTTGTCTTTGTTTCGTGCTAAATTAACGGTGATTTGAATTTGTTCTTTTTTTTTTTTGCATTCTCTCCTCTCCTCAGTATCGTGTTGACAGTGAAGTGCAGCGCACCCGTATTTGGAGCAGAAGAGGTATGACACCGAGACCCCCCCCCAAGTGAAACAAGACAACGCAGTGCAGCAGGCGGGGGGGGGTAAAGCGGCGGTGGTGCTCCAGTGATGATGCCGCCTTGTGCGCCAACTAATTTCATTCATGCGTTTCACTGCCCATCGGCGTGCGTCGCTCTTTTTCATCTTCTATTTTTTTGTTGTTTTTCTGCCCGTTAAGCGGATCCCCTCTCTCATAATCCTTTGTCCTGTTGCGCTGCTGGCGCTGCTTGCGTACGGGGGCCGGTGCCGAGTGGTAGCGATCTATTTGAATACGCGCCGTACTTCTTGTGGCCTGTCTCCGTCACTCTCACGCATCCCGTGAACGGGGAGAGTCTAGTCACACCGAAGTCAAGATAACAGCAGTCCTGTGTGGACACAGCGGCTTCTTTTTGTTTGCTGTTGTTGTGTTTCCCATCGTGTGCGGTGCGTCCCTCGGCGTACGAAGGCGCGGAGGGAAGGAGAATGTAAAGTGGCTTCTGCGCCGTCATTTGTTTTTGAATTGTGGGACCGCAGCTGTTATGTGTCCGCACGTACACATCCATGTATGGATTGTCTCCCCAGCTTCGTAATATGTCGGTGATTTTACTGCTTTCTGTAATCGATGTACAAGTTGCTTGCTAGGGATGTGAAGGACTTTAGATCATCTTTGCCGCACACAGATCAACCTAACGAGCGGGTCGAACCGAGGAGCGGCACATTCAAGAGTGCCCCTACCGCTTCTTTTCTTGACCATTGTCGCTGTGAAAAAGCCATCGCCGGGCGCTTGCCGCTATGCAGCATTGATTCGCAAAGCAATGATTTTCTTCTTTCGCCCGCCTGATGGTGTGGATAAGCGAGCATGACTCCATCTCTGCGCTCCGCATCTCCTCTTTCTCTCTCTCTCTATATATATATCTTCCTGCTGTTGTTGCTTGGCCGCTCCGTGGACGCACTTCACACTTGCTCAGCGGAAACGTTCTACAATACCGGTCCTTTGACTCTTCATGTGGTGATGGACGGCGAGCCATCCGGGCTGCACCGTGAGCGCTTCCAAGCCACCTTTAAGCGAGAGCGTTCTCACTCCAGCCACGCTGACAGAGGGAGCCCCAACTCCGCGTATTTGCAACCGGGTGGCCTTTGCTCCTCCCATGACGGCACCGAGAATGGCTCACGGAGCAAGCAAGCAGCAGCATCGGAAGGGGCCCCATCGCATTCTCCACAGGCCTTCTTGTTTGAGTTAATCCCTCTCTCCACTTCCCCCACCACCCTTCGTTCAGACACGTTGAAGTTTGGCATAGAGGGGCTTCGCATTGGCCGAGACCGAGGCTGTTCTGATGTAGTGTTGAACTCAGCTGCCGTCTCACGCCTCCACTGCGTTCTCTCTGTCTTGGGCGACGAGGTCTTCGTTCACGACAACAGCTTTAACGGTACCTTCATCAACGGCAAGCGTGTGGGACGCGGACGGTGCTCAGTGTTGCACCCGCAAGACACCATATCCTTCATGAACCCAACCTGCGCCGATGCCGCTCTCTGCTCCTTCGAGTTCGCCCCACTGCCTGGGCAGACGTCGCCTTTGTTTCCAACGATAGAGGGCATGCAGCGGTATGCGCTGGGCCCGGTGGTGGGGCAGGGAAGCTTTGCGGCGGTGCGGCTCGCCACAGATCGAGAGACGGGTGAGGCCGTCGCCGTAAAGCTAATTGAGCGGTGGCGGCTGTGCTCTGAGGATGCCGCGGCGTCTCTCCACACCGAAATTGAAATGATGCGCGGCATGGACCACCCCAATATCGTGAAGGTGCTGGACGCATTTGAGGGCAGCGGCTGTGTGGCACTCGTGATGGAGTACGTGCGGGGCGGTGACTTGTTCGATTACGTCGTTGGGCGAGGGCGCAACCCCTTCACAGAAGAGGAGGCGCGGCATTTGTTTGTGCAGCTACTGGAGGCCCTCCGCTACATCCACGGCCGCAACATCATCCACTGCGACTTGAAGCCGGAGAATGTTCTCGTGGACTACGTGAGGAAAGAGAAGGAGCCCCTGCTCGGCCCTCCACCATGGAAGCCGCAAGACGCATCTAGAGATACCGCGGGACCGGCTGCTCTGGATACGGCCGTGGAGGACACGCTCTCGGTGCTGGATGATCACCAGAGCGAGGCAAAGGCGCTCTCACCCTATGACGTGCAGCTGAAGCTGACGGACTTCGGCGTCGCGAAGTACGCTAGAGGGGCGAGCCGGGAAACAGTGGGGGTAGGAGCGGAAGGGGGAGGGGTGGGCGGCACACCGGTGTACGCTGCGCCAGAACTCGCCTACTACCCTCGCGAGGAGGTGCAGGTGGAAGGGCAGGGGGACCTGCCGCGCCTCGCCCACGAACACCCGCCGTCGGTGATAGTCACACCCGCCGTGGACGTGTGGTCGCTGGGGGTGCTGCTGTTCATTCTGTGCTCCGGCACCGTGCCCAGTCCGCCGCCGCTCGGCACCGCTGTCGCGTTGCATCGGTGCATGAGCCATCTCTCCGCTACGTGCATGGACTTGATTGTTCGCATGATGGCAACCGACCCGGAGCAGCGAATCACACTCGCGGGCATTTGCAGCCACCCATGGCTAGTCGGCGTTGAGTTGCGCGGTGGCGTACACGACGACGAAGACGATAACGCCGCGCTATCCGTCACAGCGGTGATGTCGCCGCGCCTTTACCCTCCTGTGAAGGGTGGAGCGGCGGCGGCGCGAGCGAAGGACACAACCACGTCGAAGACAGAGACGAGCGCCGTAGATGAGGATGCGTACCTACCTGGCCCATCACACACAGCGAAGACCGCATAACTGCAGGCGGGCATGAGCTGACGTTCACGTTGAGCCCTTAACATCCACGCGTTGTGCCGTGAGAAGTCTTTTTGGGCTCTTCAAGCTGCAGCTGGCCCTTTCCTTTCCCAATTAATCACGTGATAAGTGAAAGAGTACCCCCCATCGCTTCGCACCCCATCTATTCCAATGCCCGCTGCTCTAACGAGCTGGCTGCAGGCCCTGGATCGTAGGGACGGCCTGCTGTGCGCGTCTTTGTTTCTTGTTATGCATCCCTAGTTGCCAATGACCGAATGAGCTCATCTACTCGTAGTGGTCACATCAATGCTTCACCTCTCTACTTCGCTCTCGCTACTGTTTGCCGTTGTTGCTCCTCTTGCTCGAGCTCAGAGAACTCGCGCCTTCTAACGCGGGTACCTCTCGGTCGCGTATTTCTCCCAACGGCCACTCCATGGAGCTGCAGTCCACCACATTCTGAGAGAGCAGCATAGTGGCTATAGACTTCCATACGAGGGAACGAGAAGAATCACGAGCAAGCGAACACGAGTAACAATGGATCCCCATACGGATGTCGTGTGCACCGGCGAGGTGCCCGCAGCTGTGGCGTCTTCTCAACGCACCTCAAGTGCCGAAGACGCCTCCCAGTCTTATCAAGAAACGGACCGCTTCTGTACGTGGCGCAAGCACTCCCGCAACCTCTATCAGCGGCTCTTCCACATTGACCTTGTCTGGGAGAGCCCTGTCGCGCAGCTGATGCCCTACGTCACCACCAAAGCGGGACTGACTACGCACACCATCCTCAGCGGCACCCGCACCGGCGGACAGGAGCAGAGCTACCTGCAGATGCTGTCTGCCACCGTGCCACAGGACACGCAGTCGCTGGACATGTCGGATGCAGCCTACTCGGAAGCCACCGGGGAGGTGGGTGGCTACGGCATGGCCCCGCATGCCTGCGGTCTCAAAATTGAGCGACGCATCCTGCACGATGGAGACGTGCTGGCGGCCCGCTACATGCCGGCCAATCCGCTGCTGTTGGCATCGTCGTCCAGCAACGGCAGCCTGTACGTGTTTGACTGGTCGAGGGTGCCGCTCGGTCGCTTCCCCAACGATCCCCCACGGCCTCGTGCTCCCCTCCCACCCAATGAGCTGAGCACGGAGGCGACGGAGGAGGAGCGGGCGCAGTATCAGAAGCGCATGCGTACGCTGAACGTGGTGGCCACGGAGCAGGACAGGTGGGACCGGCGCACCGGGGACGGGCAGCACGTCCTCACCTTGAGCGGCGGCAGCGGTGTGTCGGACAACGTGTGTTGGAGCACCAGCGAGGAGGGCGTGCTGGCCTCCGGCTCCACCGGCCGCGTGTGCGTGTGGAAAGTGGCGAACTTGTCGAAGGATGACGAGCGCCTCGTAGAGCCCAGTCGCGTGTTTTCGCTGGACGACGAGGAGGCTCGAGTGACGCACGTCGACTTCTCGTGGCAGCTGCCCGAGACGTTTCTGACAACGTCCACCTCGGGTGCAGTGCATTTCAACGACTCACGGCAAGGGCATTCTACGGAGATCTTCTCCCTCTGCAACCCTGCAACATCGCTCTCTCTCTCTCCGCGGGACGGCAACTCGCTCCTCATCGGCGATGTGCAGGGCAACGTGCTTTTCTATGACCTGCGGAGCAGCAGCCAGCCGGTAGTGGTGGATCGCCTGCACCTTGGCGAGGTGACGACTCTCGAGTGGTGCCCGCACTCACGCCATTTGTTTTCTTCGGGTGGCCATGACGGTGTGGTGTGCATCTGCAACAAGACTCGGCAGAAGGTGCTCTTCCAGCACTGCGGGCACACAGACACCATCATGGATATGGGTTGGAGTTGGCAGGAGGACGACGCTGGGCAACTTGTGTCGGCGGACAGCAACGCCATCATGCTGTGGCGTCCGCGCGACATCTTCTTTTGTGTATAGAGGGGGATGGAGATCAGATAGGGAATGCCGGTACTTCGAGTGCAGGGCGTGCTGAAGCCCCCTGCACCCGCTGCGCTGTGCGTTCGTGGCTTGTGGAGCTGGCCGCAGAGACGACACGCTTCATACACGCATAGAGGTGATGTGCTCTTTTTCTTTGAAATGAAATCCGCTGCTAATTGCGCCGGCCATTCTTTAACGGCCCGCTGTGCTGTTCTCCGGCATTGCGGCGCAGCTGTCTTCTTATCTGCCTCTGTGGCGTGGCGCACGTGCTGTGCTGTGTGCGTCACCACCCACCATTCGACCGAGTTTTGTCGCCCGCCACCTGCCGCTGGATGGAGTGCAGCGGCTGTGTGCATCACGTGGACGTCTTCTCTTCTTGGCTGGACTCCTCTGCAACTCTTCCCCCCGCCACCTAACCTCCCTTGACCCGATCGCAACATGCCTGTTGTGCTTCCTTTTCCGCAGCAAACGCACCAGGGATCCCTGAACGGAGCATGATGACAGACAGTAGCGTTCACCTAGAGTGGTCGGAGCTGCCGCTCGATACCCGCATCTTAGAGGCACTGAAGGACCTAGGCTGGACGAAGCCCACAGCTGTGCAGAGCGCGTGTGTCCCGCTCGCGCTGAAGGGCAAAGACATTTCTATTCAGTCCCGCACCGGCTCCGGCAAGACTGGCGCCTTTGTCATCCCCGCTGTGCAGCGCCTCATCACAGAGCGCGAGCATCGCGGCGTCAAACACGCACCATCGAACCCCGCCGTCCTCATTCTTGTGCCCTCGGTGGAGTTGTGCGAGCAGACAGTCGAGGCGGCCAACGAAATCGCAAAGTACGTTCAGCCGCGGCTTGCCGTGGACAACCTAACCAGTGGCGGCAGCGTGACGGCAAGCCGAGTGCAGTCGGCGCACATTGTCGTCTCCACGGCCGCGCTGCTCGCGAAGGTATGCAGCCAAGGCGCCATTACCGCTGAGGTGCTGCAGCACGTGCGCTTCTTCGTGCTGGACGAAGCTGACGTTGTCGCCTCCATGGCGGAGCGCTCGCTGCGCACCGTGCAGTCCCTCCTGCCGCCCAACATGCAGGTCATCTTAGCCTCTGCCACGCTCACCAAAGGTGTCGCGGCTATGAAGGGGCAGCTGCTGCGACACCCTGTCAACGTCATTCTGTCCTCCGATGACGTGCAGGATGAGCTGCCCAGCAAAAAGGCGGGCGGTGCTGCGGCGACGGCAGCGCAGAGTGGGCCTGTCGTGGAGTCCCGCATCATCGTTAAGGACCCGCTCAAGACCACCCTGCACCAGTACTACTTGGTTGCCACGGACGAGTGCCACAGCCACAGCCTGCTGTTTGGGCTCTACCGCATGGCTCTGATCAAAGGCAAGACCCTTATCTTCGTGAATGATGATGAACAAACGTACCGCCTGCAGAACTTCTTAGAGCAGCTCGGCGTGGCCACGCTGGCCTACGATGCTAACCTGCCCATCAACGTGCGCCTCGACACGCTGAAGCGGTTTCAAAGTGGCGCTGTCTCCACACTCGTGTGCACTGACGGCACGTTGGAGAGTGCGATGCAGTTACAGATGTCGCTGGAGGAGTCGCACAAGGGTGCGGAGGCGGCAACGGAGATAACAAAGAAATCGGCGTCGCGGCGTCGCTCGCGGCAAAACGACGAGGCTCCGTCCGCGCTGCACCGCGGCATCGACTTCGCCCACGTGCGCAACGTCATCCTGTTTGATGGGGTGGAGGCAACGGACCCGATTGCGTTGTCTCGCTACACCCACCGCATCGGTCGCGCCGGCCGCGCTGGCGAGGAAGGCATGTCCATCACCATCTTCACCGTTCCACAGGCCCGCAAGTACCTCCTGCCCCTACGTGAATACTGCGCCGGGCGGGGCGAAGTCATCGGGCCCTTTCGCCAGATGCAGCGGGCGGCGGTGGCCAAGTTGCAGTACCGTGTCGACAGCGTGCTCGGAAACATCACTCGCACGTCAACGCGAAAGATGCGCGTCGCCTCCGTGGCTGCGGAGCTGAGCCGCAGCTCCTATCTGACCAGCCACCTTTCCCAAAAGGACACCGATGCCTTGCAGCGCGTCATGCGGCGCTCTTCGAAGAAGGTGAAGGTTGAGCGAAACATCCTCGACGTACCGGAGTACATGAACCTGACGACAATTGACGGCGCCGGCGAGTACCGCAAGCGCGTGCGTGCGAGCCAGACGCAGTCGAGCCTCCTTCGTAGAGCTGCGAAGAAGGCGACCGCCGATCCTCTGAAGGCTGTCGTGTCCAAGCTCCGCTCGTCGAAGCGCAAGAAGTAAGCAGCCGCAGTCCGCGGTGCAAATCTTCGCAGTGAAAGGACATGCACGGCAGCGCTCGTTCCTTTTTTTCTTGTTTGTTTTTCAGTGTTTGGTGTGGCGTGTCTCCAGCGGCACCACGATGCAGGCGGCACCGGTGTTTCCTTTGCTCGATTAAGTGATGTTAACCCACGTTTGTAAGAGATGCGTGCGCGATGCAGGCATGTACTCCGTAATATTAACACGAGGTGCAGGCGTTAATACGTAAAATATCCGCAAAGATCCCTTTGTGTGCGTTGAGACGGCTTCTTCCGCCTTGCATGGATACGTCTCGCGCTGATAGAGCAAGCAGCAGCGATGGGGCATGTGGGGGGCGCTTCATGACGGAAAGCGCATCGTGAGTGCCCACACACCACTACAATTAGTCCTCTTGGCGACAGTCGTCTGCTTCGTTTTGACCCCACTTTGCTCAACTGCGTCTTGCTGAATCGGATCAGCAGTGGACGCTGTTGTGAGAGATGGGTGCCTAAGCGTTGGCTCTGATTCGTAATGCCGCTTGAAACCCAACCTGACTCTGGCTCGAACCACACCCTTTTTTTTTGTTCATGTTTGGTGCTGCCGGCTGACTTGCTCCCGCTGTGTGGAAGAGTGTGGAAGCTGCTCCCCGTTCTTCTTGTACTATCGATGGGAGTGTCAATGCACGCTCCCCACAAGCACACACACACACGGACATCTGTGTACTGTAGAAGCGTGTGGTATGTGTTTACCGAAGGCGCTGTGATTGCCCACTTCTCCGTACTTTTGCCTTGTGGTTTTCGCCGTTGCAGTGATTCAAAGATTCGTTTGCTCCCCTAAAGGGTGACACACAGCTGCACATTTCATTGATTCGGTTTCCTTCTTTTATTTTATCGTGTTCACCGTGAGCGCCGTGGTTCGCCGTTCTGAAGCACAATGACGACCGACACATCGCCTGTTAACCACTACCTACTATTTAATCGCGCCGATGAGTTTGGTAGCGACGCAAAGGTGGACTACGCATTGCGGCACCACCGCCTTTTTAGCTCGAAGGGTGGTGCCGCGTCGGTGCCGATGTCGCTGAACGCAGAGCTCGACCGTCGTATGCTCGTTCGAACTCTCGAGGAACTCAAGAGAGGCGTGTGCTACGGAGACCGCGCTATCCCTGTAACCCCCAGCACGGGCAATACTTTCAACACGAACATCAGCGGTACCTCCTCGCCGGATTACTTCATGCCCTCGAAATTTGAAGCCCAGGGGGACGGCGAGGTCTCCAACGCGTTCTTCGATGGCACCGACGATCTCGACGCCAAGCCGTGGGACAACACAGCGAGTAGCCGGTCGAGCTACTGGAACTGGCCGATGGAGGTGTTATATCAGTCCTACCACTTATGGATTGCACTGGACTATGGCCGTGATGTCTTCTGCATCACGCGAAACGGCGTTGTGCTGGTAGACCGTATTCCAACAGTCGTCGCCACCCTCCTGCAGGTGGTCGAGACGACGCTCCACGCACGCGAGCAGGACGTGCAGCAGATGCGTCTCTTTGCGGAGGCGAGCATCGCTGACGAGCAAACGCGCGCACGCGTGTTGCAGCAAGTGTGGAACCCGACGGTTTATGTCAGTGTCGTCTTGCTGAATGTGCCGCAAGGAGTGCAGCGGGCGGTTCCCTTCGAGGTCGCTCCACCGGAAGCACGTGGGAATGCCTGCAGGGGCGGAACTAAGAGTTATGGCTGCAATTGCTGTGAGGCGGCGTGTGGCGGTATCTCAAGCACGTGTCTGCGGCGGCAGCAGCCGTCCACCCTCCTGTTCCCGCCGGAGTACCGCCGCTTCACGGCCTTGGAAACAGAAGGCGGTGACCTCTCTCGCTGCTCCGTTGTCACACTGCTCTCGCACAGCAACGCTCGGGACCTCTTAGATGATGGCAGCTTTGTGGAGCGCCTGCGCGATCTGCTGACGCGCTACGAGAGCGCCTATCGGGAACGCAGCAGCCCGCACGAGTGGCCTCAGTCGTCGCTGAGCGCTTCGATTGAGTATCTGGCCCGAGCAATGCCGGAGGCGTCGGAGGAGTGCAACACCGTAGTCTTTATCAGCAACGTTGGCACCATGACATCGTCGGACACCCTCACCTTTCTGGAGAGCATGGTGCGCCGCAAGAACTTAATCTTGTCGCTGGTGGCGCTCAACCGCGTCCTCATCTTCGACTCGCCCGAGCTGAGCCCACTGGCGCGGTTCCTGTCGGCCGTGGGTGGATTCGCTGTCTCTGTGGACTATTGGCTGGCGCTTGGGGCCCACCGGCTGAACAGCGAGTGGTGCCATAAGTTTGGGGGCGCTCGCTGCCTTGCCCAACAAGTCTTTGTGCACCTTACTAACAGGTTTCCAGTCGTCATCCCCGGCGCCACACGGCGCGACCTTCTCGCCGACACGCTGTGCGAGCCTGTGGTGTTGTACGACGGCGATCACGACCTACCCGACTTTGTTGTGGAGGCCTCGATGATGGAGCTGCTGAGCACCACCGCCGCGCTGCGCTTTAACGAGGGCTGGAGTGTGCTGATCGACTGCCGCTGCGAGACGAGCACGGCCTCTCATCTGGCAGCACGCTATGACCACGACTTTCACCGTGGCACTATAAGCCTGCACTATGAGATGAACATCAACCAGCCTGCCGTGTACCGCCGGCTGCTCGTCTCCGGCACCAAGGCTCTTGTTGACCACTTCTGCAAGAGCCGATGGGATGAGAGCTCCACGAGTGCCGTCAGCGAGGGTAACGGACACTGGCTGGCTTACCTGACGCTGCTGCGACGGCAGGTGCACCTCTGGATGAGGGCGGAGCAGGTGCTCATGCTCATGGTGAATGTGTCGCCGCTTCAAAAGACCGTCTGCCTCATTCCTAACTTGCAGTGCTTCTCCGGCGCGGAGGGCGTGCGAGCGGAGTGGTTCAACACCGCCACGGTCGTCTCGATGGGCGTCTTCTTTCACTTTGAGCATCTCTCTCCCAGCACCTTGGTGGCGCACAGTCGCGCTGCAGGCTTAAGCGGAGCTTCGACTGAGTCCGCCGCTCGCGCATGCCTCCGGTCCGCCATGCTGCGCCGTCACTGCTTGGTAGGCCGGGAGGAGGAGTTGACGTACTTGCGGGTGGAGAAGCCCCTCTCCACTTCCTGCAGCTCAGCGCCGGTGGGTGTAAGGGGAAGCTTTTCGTTGGTGCAGTTCTTTCCCCTGTACAACACTGCCGTGAGCAACGACTTCGGCTTGGCTGGCGGCTTTGAGTGCCGCGTGAGCTGCTTGCTGTGCGACCACGTGCAGCAGAGGGCGGTGGTGCAGGCGGTGCTGACGGATATTTTTGAGGCAGTGAAGGAGCGCAACGCGGGGGCATCTCGAAAGGAGAAGTACCTGGTGGTCCGGGCCTCCCACCACCCGGAAAACGAACAAGCACTGCAGTTGGTCAAGGCGAGTCTCAGCAAGCGGCGCATGCGTCTGCTGACGAGTTATACGGAGGACAACACTCGCCCCTGCAGCGCTGGTGACGGCAGTGGGAACGGTGTATCATGTGACAGCGTGAGCACGCGTTCCTCGGTGCTCGAGCAATGCTCTAGCTATCCGATGCCCGTTTTTCCTTGGTCGCTGCTGAACGCTCTGTGTTTCCACTGGATTCTGGGCTGCAGTGAGTACTACCCCTATCTCACAGAAGAGGCGTTCAGCTTCTTTGTCACGCGCCGTCTCCACGCCGGCTTTGTGCCTTTGGTATATTACACGACTTCTCTGAAGGCCGTCCTCGTGAAGCGCGTCGGCGACCCTGAGAGGCGCACGGATGTGTGCATCTTCGATGTCCTGGAGGCCCTCCCGCCGACCTCCCCACCGTCTGCCGCTTCGCAGATCTCTGTCCGGCGTCTCGTCACTCCTTTTGAACGGGCCCACACCACAGTCTGGGTGTACACGCACGACATCCAGGAAGATCTTCACATTGCCACGGCGCTCTTCACCAGCAAGGCGTTCTCAGGCAACCAGCCAGGGGACCGCCGCGTCCTGCTGCGGCAGATGCGAGAGCGCGGCTACACCCCCGTCACCGCCCGCGTGGAGTCGCTTCTTTTCTCTTTGCATCCGCAGTACACGGAAATTGTGGAGCTGCGCTCGCCGCCGTCGCTCGGCGCGGACGGGTGCGTGCAGCTGCGAGACCGGCTGCTGAACATCGTGAGCTGCGTCGGCGACCGCAGCGCCGTCGTGCCCACCCGCGCGCTTCCGGCCGGCTACGCGCAGCTGATTTCCTCGGGTACAAAGGCTGTAGACCTGGACACCAGCGTGTACATCTCCGTGATGAGTCCCATGCGCTACCACACCATCCTGTGCGTGCTGATGCTTGAGTCGGACACCGAGGAGGGCACCGGCCGGCACACCGTGAAGGTAGCCCTAGCCGCTCTGGATCAACAGCTGCTAGAGTACACCCTCACCCAGCAGTATCAACGCAGCTCGAGCGCCTATAACGACCAGATGCCGATGGATGCAGAAGGAGCAGTGGCCGCCGCCGCAACAGCGACAGCTGCGGCGGCATCGGCAGCGGCAAAGTCCGTCATGCCGGAGTGTGTGGCTGACCGTGCTGTTGTACTCTCCCTGCGGCATCTCTTGACAGTCTTCACATCCGTCTACTGTGCACGTGAGCTTCTGAGGCTCGTGCGTAGCGCACCTGACAAGGAAGCGTCGGCTACTGTGGCCGAACTCGCCAGCGCCTACGGCCACTTGGGCAACTACTCCGCGGAGATGGATGCGACGCACCTCCTCCATGTCGTGCAGTGGCGCTACGGCGCAGCGAGCGGCCCTGGGCTTACCGGCAAAATTCAGGAGGTGCTGAGCGACATCGTGGCGGTGCACCAGCGGAGTTTTCCCACGCACCCGACGCTGTGGGTGCCCCTTTCGAAGCGCGAGCGGGCTGCACTGCGTGCTGTACGTGAGGGGCCTTCTGCTGGCGAAGGCAGCGGAAAAGTGGGAGGGAAGGGTGGGGTCGGCGGGGATTCGGGCGAAGACGAGGACTCCGGCGACAACAGCGATGCAGAGGAGAACGTCGGAGGCAGTTGTGACGGACGCGGCGACCGTGTTCGGCTTGACTTGCTGCCCGTGGCTGTGAAGATTTGCGCGGTGCTGCATACGGCGCCTTCGTCCACCCCAGCACGCAACGCGGACAGCGAGGAGGCGGATGCCGCTGTCCAGTGTCGGTGGATTTCCTCTGCCACTACGGCCAGCGCCTCCACGGGCAACGCAGCCCGCGAGAGCACACTGCGCGACAGCACGCTGTGGTCCGTGCCCTCAGTTGCCGTGCCGGCGGAGACCTGCTGCCTTACTGACGCGACGGCAGGCCCGCTCCCTGACAGGAGCACTCCCCCTACTCGCCTCATCCTTCGTGCCTTTGTGAAGACGGCGCCAATCGACTTACTCGAGCTGTGCAAGGACGAGTCCTTCTGCCCACCACAGTCCGCTGTGCGTCTCACGCTGCGGCTGCTCTTCTATCGCTTCACCGCAGAGGAGGGGCCGGCGATGGTCAGCGCAGCCAACGCCGCGTCAAAATCGCCGTCGTCGTCCACCCCAGCAGCGGCTCCGTCGCACATCGCACCGAGCCATCCGGGCGCTGCCGAGGAGGCCGCCGGCTCTGCCCTCGATCAGCTCTTCGCCCAGCCCGCCGCCATGCCATGGGACCGCCGCCGCTGCGACGATGTTTTTCACAACTGTAACGACTTTGGGTCACTGCCTGAGTACGTGGAACGGTCGATGCGTGGCATTACGAGTAAGTTAGCATGGCGTATTGCGACTTACTGCCTACGGAGCGCGTTCTGCTGTGCGTCCTTTGCCCGCCTGCAGTCTCTCGTGTTGGCGGGTGAGGCCAGCGACACCAGCGGTCACGTCACGTCTTCTCCGTCAGCGAGAAAGGCTGCAGGCGCAAACGCGCTCAAGAGGCGTGATGCGATGCTTTCGCACGCGGCTCCGTTGTGCACGTACGGCGTGCGAGACGATGCCGGGCTTCGCGACCTCCTTCGTGTGGTGGTGACACCCGCGCTGCTGAGCTCTCGCCGCTTCATCCTCTCCACCTTCCCCGTCGAGTTCACGCAACAGGCGACCACCTTTCGCAGCGTGGACCCGGTCGCAGCCGCGCAGGACGTCTTTCGTCGCTGCGTTGACGAGGACTGGATGTGGGTGCTACCCACCACTCACTTTTCATATATTGTGGTGCCGAACCGACGGTACTTCGGGGAGCGCTGGGTGCTGGTGCACGTAGAGATGCAGCTGAACCACACCATCAACCGCGCCAGCATCCTGTGCTACGACGCAGAGGACAATGCACGGCAGGAGGCGATGCGGGCCCACAGCAGGCACCTCCGCTCGCACATTTATGGAAAGATCACGCAGGTCAGCCAGCTGCACCTGCTGAAGCAACTGCGCGACACTCAGAACGCGAGTGGAGAGTTGATCCCGCCTGCGTGGGGGGATCAGTTCAGCCAGGGCAGCACCCCCGGAGGCGTATATCGTAGTGGCAACGGCGGTGGCAGCTTGCGGGGAAATTACGCACCGCGCAGTTACGACCAGCCGTCGTTATCGCACGCCGGCGGTCCCTCGTCGTTTTACCTGCGCGGTCTGAATGTGCTGGAGATTCCCATTTACTACAAGCTGCAGCATCAGTGCAAGAAGATCCTCTCGCGGATTCAGACAAACAGCTCACGGTTGGAGCTGATCGCCATCTACAACAGGGATCAGTGCTTCGTGGTGGCTGACGACGAGGAAGGCGACACTTTTCATTATATCCGACTGGTGTTTGTGAAGGATCTCGCGAACACTGTGTCCGTCACGACGCGCTCGCCGCAGCTGACGTCCACTGAGCGGTGCCCGCAGCTGGTGGTGCAGCTGTTCAGCGCCACCAACAACGCGAAGGTGCAGCGGCCGCTCCAGAAGCTGCAAGACTTCTGCTATTTCCTGGCGATTCAGGAGCTGCAAGGGCACCTTAACTACGTGCAGCATAAAATGATCTCCTTCAACGACCTCGTCTTCCTCCAAAACCAGCGACTCGAGCCGGTCCTGGTGGACCTGCGCAGCATCTTCATAAATACGTCGATCACAACGAGGGAAGTAGCCGGTGAAGCTTCATCTGCCTCCGCTTCCGTTGCCTGTGAGCGCGCCCGGCGAGTGGAGATGGCGCTGTCGCTGCTGTTTCTAAACCTTCGGGAGTACAAGTTCAAGCCCTTCGGTATTCAAGACGAGCCGACTCACGCAACGAGCAACTTCGTGGAGCACTATAACCTTGAGAAGTGCCTCAACCTGGAGCCTTCGAAGGAGGCGGGACCAAATGACAGCGGTGCCGGTGCGGACCGGAGTGGCGGTGATGCTGGTGGCAGTGGCACGCGCGTACGTATGTGGCGCTTTGTCAAGATTGTGGAAGGGCCGACGGACGTCCTGGTGTCGTGCTGCCTGCACGTCAGCCCTGACTACCCTGAGGTGATTGTGCTGGATCGCTATTTGACGAAGATCCCCGCGGAGCGATACATCAACGGCGACTCTGAGAACACCATCTTGACCCACCTTAATCACTGCGTGGAGGAAACTGTGTCGCAGCTGCGCTTCTTTGCCTTCACCGCACCCAGGCAACCGGCCTACCCCCTCGTCTGCTCCACGCTGCGCACCGCAACGGGGGACCTTTTGCATATCAGCCAGGCCGCCTTTGCGAAGGACTCCTCGATGCTGCGCTTCCACCACTTTCCGCTCGACGACGTCAATCCGACGATTTTGCCGATGCTGATCGACCGCCTGTGTGGGGCGCTGGCGAGCTACGCGCCGACCTGCTTCACGTACGCCGTAGGACACGGTGTCACGAAGGGCGTGGTGCACGTGCCGGCGTTTTCATGGCAGTGGGTCGAGGGCATCCAGAACGACCCCCTGGCGGACCACCTGGAGTTTTACATCACATGTGGGTACACCGTGATGGAGTCTCCGGAGTCGTCAAGCGGGTTTCCTCCTACACGGGTGGTACCCTACGTGGTTCCTGGAGTGCCCATCACCTCGATCACGACGGGAGAGTCGCAGATGTCGCTACTGAGTGAGTATCATCTCTGCGAGAGTGGCTGCCCACTGCTAGATTACTGCATCGTCGCTTCTGTGTCGTTGGTGGACGGCCTCTCCCTCGCAATTGCCAACCTGCGCGACACGGAGTACATTGTGCGCCTGCTGGGCTACGTAGTGCAGGAGATGGAGGAGAAGTCGGCGCTGATGGAGGACGTACTGCTGCAACGCATGGGCTATGCTGTTCCCTCGCATTTTAACGAGGCTGACCTCGCGCGGAACTGCTGCGGCGATGACACGAACGTAATTCGGTCCAAGGCGCTGCGCATCAGCTCGGACGTGTACCGGCGACGTGTGAACAACGTACGTTTCCGCATTCGGCCCGACCCCGAGAAAGACGAGCCGCTGGTGATTATCCTGGAAGGGCTGTACAACCGTGGCCTCATCGTGAACTACGCCTTCGCTGTGGAGGACGCCATTAAGGTGCTCTACGACGAGTGCCCGCAGTACGCACTGCAGGAGTGTGTGCGCATCCTCGACGAGCTCATCAAGACACGCATGCTGACCGAGGATGCGCAGAGCGCGCTGAAGCCGCAGATGTCGATTCTTTCTTCACTGCCGCACAGCGAGCAGCTCAAGACGGACGTGAGGACATGCCGATTGACGGAGATGATGGGCGTGCCGGCAGACGCGCTCATCGCCTGCGGCTACCATCGTCACATTTTGGCCTCGCACATCATTGTGGAGGCGCAGAACGCGCGGTCTGGCGTGGCCGAGGTGCTGGAGAAGTGCGACGCGCTGTGGCGAGCTGGGCCGCAAAACAACGTGCTGGAGCTTGCCAAGGCCATTGTGACGTTGCAGCTGAAGAGTAAGGAGGTGTTTGGCGCGCGTGTGCCAGACTTCACGCTGCGGCGGGAGCGGTGGCGACACGAGGACGATGTGTTGGACCCAACGCTGCCGACACAGACCCAGCAAAACGTGAGCTACTCCCGCTCTGTAGACGCCTCACTGCAGACGTACATGGAGCACCTGCGCCAGCTTTACCCGTCCATGTGCGTCATCGACCTGGACCCCAACGACCCGCTCACCACCGCAGACGAAGTGCTGCTGAACCGCCTGCGGTGCCGCTACGGGAAGGTGGCAAACGAAGCCGGTGACGTGGTGCTCTTCAGCCCCCATCTGTACTACGCCGTCATCCCATTCGTAGACCTTCTGCAGTGCCCGGGCTTTGATCAACGCTACCGCCCGCTTGTGGAGGCGCTGGGCGAGGAGGCGGTGCAGTCCCCCATCACCTCCAGCGGCCTCTTCATCACAGAGGTGGGCTTCCAGGTCGTGCACTACGCGCTGGATTTCTTCGTGATTAACGGCAATGACGTGTCGCCTGGGGTGACGGCTAAGGTCGCCGCCGACTTCAAGCAGACACTGCTCTTTGAGGGGGTGCTGTACGACGCCGCTGTGCGCAGTCTGGCGCAGTGCATGCGTGCCCACTCGGTCGTGCTCTCGGGCCAGCAGACAGCGCACACGGCCGTGACCAACTTAGTCAAGTACCACCCGTTTCCGCCCATGCACTGTGGGAACATCGTTGCGGCGTACACCATCACTGACCCGCGTGTGATGCGACTGAAGAACTTAACGCCGAGCGGCTTGGCGAGTAACGGTGACCTACATGTGGGCGCCGATGGCGTGCTCTATCTGTCCCCACAGAAGCACAACCTGCTGCAACGCGAGCAGACGAATGAGATGTACACCTACAGCGGCCTCATTCTCTGGGAGCGAGCACAGCTCTTTGTCCTGCTGACAAACACAAAGGATGTGAACAAGGCGTGCCGCAGGTCTAACCAAGACCTCTCGCAACTCGTCCTCACGGCGAAGAGTCTGCTTCTAAACCAGCTGCTCGACAGCACTCAGCAGGAGCGGCTGGATGTGGCGTGGCGGAAGTTCCTCTCGGAGGGTCGCCTCACCTCCAACGGCCGCGGCAGTGCGGAACGCGAGTTGCCGAGCTACGACGAGTTTGAGCTGCTGCGGGGGCACTCACACAAAATTGTGCTGCATTCGTACATGCCGGTGCTGCAGATGATTTTGGAGCCCATGGAGTGGAGCGGCGACTCGCGGCTGCTGCAGGCCGTGTGCGGGCAGCTGTTTCCCGATCACGTCCTGCATGTGATTGCGCGCGAACTCGGGCTACGCGAAGTGCAGGAGGGCTCCGCCTCCACGCCGCACACACGCCGTTACGACCACCACTCCAGTGCTAACCTCAATTCTCTTCTTCCCCGGCACAGTGCTGTGACGAGGCCGCCCACCGTTGGCGGCTACGATGTGCACCACCTCTTCATGTCGCAGTGCACCACCGGCTGGTTTCTCATTACCTTCGCCTCTAGCAAAGGTGAGGAGAACGGTTGCTTTCTCGCGATGGAGTGCTTCTCCGACCCGCGCCAGCCGTTTGGCGCCAGCATCGTCGTCGAGGAGCTCAGCCTCTACTGCAAGCCGTCGCGCGCACTGCAGCAGCGCCGCGCCATGACATATCTCCGCGAGGAAGAGCAAGTGCTGGTGGAGCGCTTTGTTCGGCTGATCAATTGCTCCGTGTGGTCGAGCATCGTACCGTGCCCCTCTCAGTTCATGGTGTGATGGGAAGAGGGGGGGGGGTGGAGAGTACCACTGACGCGTGGATCTCCTCTGCCAAGCAGCTGTTATTTACACTTTTGCTTCTTCTGCCTTATGTGCGCCTTCCATCCTTTTTAAAGTTTTGGTTCGCAGGAACTTTCCCTCGAATAGTGAAGGGCGTAGAGAGATGGATAGGGGCCTCTTGACAAGACTCCGATGACGTCGCTGCAAGTGCAGTGTGTCCTCTGCTGGTCAGAGAGAACAGCCTTCACCCTCCATTTAAAAGAAGCGCTGTGGTCTTCCCCCCCCCCCTGCAATGGCTGCTGCCTACTTCACGGACAGCGTGACCATCACCGCTCCTCGAATGACTTTGGCGAAACGAAAGCGCTGCCTTCTCTCTCCTCCTTCGTCTGGCCCTTCAACTCCGCTGCCGAGCGCAGGACCAAAGCGGCGCTGCCGTTTTCACTTTTTTCCCGCCAATCGCAGTCGCCCCCCGCGCTTCACTGCAATGCCCCGTGACGGTGCCCCTGCTTCCCCCCACAAGGCCGTGCGACAGGCCTGCGAGCGCACGGCATGCGTCACAGACCAGGTCACTTGCCTCTCCACCCCCTCATCTGGCGACAGCGAGACGGGGGCCCCCACCGATCACGGCCTCACCTACTCTGAGTGTGAGCCCGCGCAGAAATGCGGCAGCGTCACCCGCATCTCTGTCACGGCTGGTGACGGCGGTATGTTGGTGCAGTGGGACTCCCGTAAGGGCGACGTCCTCCTCGTGCCGGCCGCCATCCCCGTCGTGGGCGACTGGGTGAAGGCTGTGCGACTTGTGGCCAAGGAAAACGCCGGTGTAGTGCTGCTGACCCTCTTAAACATGTCTTTTCGCATTTACGTGGATGGGCTGCGGCTAGCACGGGTTGGGTCGCCTGTTGCAGTGCACCCGTCACAGCTTGTCAGGTTCGCGGCCAGCCCCACCGTGTACTCCATCACCTCCGCCGATGGCTCGCCATCCGCCTTCTCTGCTGTGGGAGTAGTACTGTGTCGCGGTCGTCGGAACCTCCTACTGCCACCAGAGATGCGAATGCAGACGGACGCACCGCACATGCGACCCGCGCCGCCCCTCCCGCGTGTGCCATCTCCCGCCGCTCAGCAGACCACCTTTTCATCTCCTCAGGAGACCTTAGCGGAGAGCACGCTTTTCTCTGTGCGAGCGAAGTCATCGGAGCAGCAGCGCCTTTGTGACGACGTAGCGGTACCTTGTGTCCTTCCCCACAGTACCGCGCAGACTCTGTTGGCAGACGGGACAGCGTCCACTGCGGCGTGCGACACCGCGGAGAGTGTTTTTCCCGTTGGAGGAGCGGCGAAGGAGAGCACTGGCGCCACCGATCTGCTCGCAGAGGCGAGTGTTGGCGTGGAGAGGCACACATCTGACGTGATGGAGTCGACACTGGTGGCGGACAGAAACGGGGGGCGTGCAGGAGGCGATGTCGAGCAGCGCGTGCCCACACCGCAGTCGGGCAATCACCTGCGGAATGCGGCTACGCCAGCCCCCGCCACGCAGAGAGGGCAACATCAGCAGCAAGGACCTGAGTTTCTAAAAACGCTTTCTGCATGGGGCCCGGTTACCACGGTGGCCTCGCCGGATTGGAAAGATTTGAGTGCCCTGTGGAGCGACGACTCCAATGAAGAGGATGGGGAGACATCGGGTTCTGAGAGCGTCAGCGGCGCCTTCGTCGCAGCGCTGCAGTCACGGCGAGAGCAGCAGCAGCGCAAGAAGCGGCTGTGTGCAGAGCAGCAGCCAGTGCGGCACAGGGAAGTTGGAGGAGCTGAGGTGGCTCGTGCGGCCTCTGTTCAAGGCAGAGCCACTCCTTTGTCCGCCGCTGGTACTGGAGGTTCTACATGTGGGAGCTTTGATCTGCGCTCGCCCACCAACGCCGACGATAGGTCTTCGCTTGCACCTAGAAGTCCCAGGATGGGCTCTGAAGTCTCAAGTCTGTTTTTGTCGGATGGCTGGATGGGCAAAGTGGGGTCGGACTCGGACGATATGAGGGCGAGTTGCGCGCTTGGGCTGAAGGCGAAGATGCGGCTCAAGCAGCGAATGGCGGTAGCGCCTTTTGTCGTGGAAACTTTTGGCGGCACCCACCGGTATCGTCCGCTGATGAACAAGCCTGCAGCCGTCACGCACGACTCGAGCGACGATGAAAGGGGTGACATTGGGCTTACACCAGAGTCGGTTTTAGATCCTATAAAACCGATGGGAAGGGAAGAGTCGGCGGAGGCACCGTGGGACTACCCTCCCGCTGCCGACGAGCTTGTCACTCCGCAGACAGAATTCGTCCTCTGCAAGGAGATGCGCTGGCTCCCGGAGAGCACCACGGCCGCCAAAAATGCGAGTTTCATACACGATGCTCTGCGCCGCACGTACGATGCGGCGACCGATCGATTCACTTACATGGCTTTCCCGGGGTTACCCGACCTTCTTTACAGGATGTTTATGACGGTAAGTGAAGAGCTCATGGCCACTCTCGAAAGTGGCCGGCCGGTGCGTCGGCTGAGTTCGCCGGTTCTTTGCGCGGGTGACCTGTTTGGCAGCTTCAAAGACGTATTGGTGGTGCTTGGCAGCGTGGCCCACTTCACCCACTGGTCCATGATGCACCACCCCTTGGTGTTGCTGGGCAACTACGTGGACGTGGGGTGGCACAGCGTAGAAGTGGTGCTGCTGCTCTGCAGCTGGGCCTGTCTGCAGCCTTCACGGGTGCATCTCCTGCGCGGCCCACACGAGGACCCGCTGGTAAACGGCAACTACAAGACGCTGGGTAAGCGTTGCCTACGGTACAAGTGCCGGCAGCGGTTTGGCGCCCGCAAAGGTGTGGCCCTGTGGGCCCGGTTAAACCGAATTTTCGCCCTGCTGCCTGTGGCTGCGGTGGTGGATAGCAGCGTGTTCCTCGTGCACGGCGGTGTGCCACAGCTGCTGCCCTCCACAACGGAAACAGAAGTGAACGCCGGTTATCACATGCAGCCACGGCGGGGCGGCACCCTCTATAGTAACACATCTGGAGTGCCCACGCCGACCATCACGGCCACGGAGTTTGCGTCGAGCAACCTCTCTCGCTATGCCGATCCACTGTGGAGCTTTTCCTACTCTGCCGGGTCGTCCAGTCCAAGTAGAGCGTGGCGGCCGCCAAGCGCACGGCACACCTTTTCGCTGCCCACAGGCGCGTACGACGAACCAGTCACACGCGGCGACGAGGCCCTACGAGGCGGAGCGGATGGACAGCAAAACGGCGCTCTTCGTCACCATGCAGAGCGATGCGGCTCTGCAGTGCGCGGTGCTCGTGTCGCCGCAGCTGCAGATGGCCGCGCCACAGGAGCGACGGGGAAGAAGATGGCGCCGCTCCCGCCCGTCACTGCCGCCTCCGCTGTCGACACCTTAGCGGGGCACGACGGCGCGTCGCCGCCCTCCTCCTTTCCATCCTCCGGTGATGGTTTTGCTGGCGACCACGGAGAGACCACGTCGTCGGTGAGACCCGTCGATCCCGTGATGAAGTCCTCCTTTGAATTTTTCAGAAGAGCTTCCGGCGATGTGCCGCCAGCATGCGCGGCCCTTTCCCGGTATGCACCTCTCTCCGGTCCACCCACGGCAGACTTCTCCTATTTCGATGAGTGCCGCCTTGCGGAGCACAGCCGTCCACACACGCCGCTGGTGCACTTAAGCAGTGGAGGCTCGGCGCAAATGGCGATGTCAAGTGGCGCACCATCGGCATTGGTGTTCGATGCGGCGGTTTCCTGCGACAGTGTGGAGGCAGAAGAGAATTCTGCCGCGCGGTCATCGGCACCGACTTCTGCTCTCAAAACCGTCATTGCCACCTCTTTCACCGCCTTCAACGACACACACGCGGTGGATGCGGCTGCCAATCAACAGCAGCACCCTTCCGATGCATCGGAGGCGCGGTCTGGGATGCTGACAGAAATGGACTTTGAGAGGCTGCTGCTTGCGACGAGCATGCGCGACTTCAGCTTTCAGACTCTTCAACCGACCAAGGAGCCACCTGGCAGCCGCGAAGTTGCGGGAGAGGACAAGTCGATGGAAGAAGACAGTGATGCCCGTCGCTGCCGACTTCTTCGAGAACTCGTGTGGAATCGCCCTCGTGACGCCGCATCGAAGGTGGGCCAGTCAGCGGAAAAGATGAGAGTTGTGGACGGCGTTGTGCAGCCCTCTTGGTGGCTGCCGCACGAGGTGCAGTGCTGCCACATGTGCGCACCGGTCTCTGCGGAGCACCGCTGCTGTCGGGTCTTTGGCTGCTGGGCTCTCGTGCATTTTCTGAGCCGCTTTAACTTCTCCCTGCTCGTGCGTGGCGCACCTGAGAGCACAGCTGACATGTATGGCGCACTGCTCTCCGAAGAGGGTCGGCTGCTCTCACTGCTGACGTGCACACATCTCTACAAGAGGTCTCTGCAGGCAGCCGCCTGCGTACTGCAGCCCACCTCCTTTCAGCTGGCCACATGGGGCGCGCAGGAGCTGGCGGACTCATGCGGGCAAAGCTCACTCAGCGACCTTCGTGATATTCGCGACTCGCGCGACGAGCACGAACAGTTTCGACGCTTTGTGCACGAGCAGGTTCAGGTGCGTGTGAGGGATCACGGCCGGGTCGGTCCAGGGAACAGATGGGGCATTGCCTCCGCCTACAGCGAGTTTCAGCGCCAGCGAGCCTTGGGGACTCGCCTGGGGGGCGGTAAGGGCCCTTTGTAAGCGTCTCTTTTCGATTGAAGTATTTTTTCCTTTAAATGCTTTCCTGCTGAGATCAAACACCGCCGTCTACACGCACTCTGCTTTGTCCCCCCCCCCCCTTGTGTCTGGGCGGTGCTTCTTAAAGACTGCAGGGCGCCTCACCAATCTGCTTTTTGTAATATCATACCTTTTGCTCAGTTCTTCTTGTGATGTAAGCGGGTTTCCTGCTTCTACACCACGCTTCGCTTTTCCCTCTCGCCCCTGCCAAACAGAAGGTACCGAGCTCATGGATTCGCCTCGCTGCCGTGGTGCACCGCTGCTGCCGTCACATCGAGCGCTAAATGCTTCACTTCCCGCATTTTTATGTTGTTCTACGCAGAAGTGCACTCTTCTCAAGGCGCAGCCAGACTCTTCCGCTGAAACGGTCATCCGTTCGCTGTCGCGCTCTGGCACGCGCTCGCTGCCTGGGACACCTCCCACCACTTACTCCACTTCCCTCCTCCCCTCCCCCTCACTCTTGCGTTCCCGCACTGCACACCAACACCGCCTGAAAGAAAAGTATCTTCTTCGTACTCGCTGCGTTGCGCCTTCTCTTCGCTTGAAGGAGTCGTCTCGCACCACCAAAGAAGAAAGGGTAAACGGCAACGAAGTTTTTCATTCAGCTTACACACAGAGAAATACGCCCACGATGAGCACTCGAGCCTCGCCGCGTAACTCTATCAACGCGCACCATCAGCTCAACCTCGCCTCAGCAAACATGGCCGCGCACAAGATGAGCATGACCAAAGACACGGGCGCCGCTGCGGCGGCCGCGAGCGGGCACGAACCTAACAAGGTCGCAGCGGAGGCCGTGGTGGAGCGCATTTTGAAGGCGGCCGACCCCCACGTCATGTCTGCGCTCGTCTACTACGATTACAAGAAAGACTCGCGTGTCTACAAGCACTTCCCGAGCACGCGGCAGGTGTCGATGCTCTTCTCCGAAGACGGCAACGCGATCGCCAAAGACTCCCCTGAGGCTATCCAACAGGAGGAGGACCGACAGCGCCGCACTCAAGAGGTGGAGGCGGCGTCCGCAGCCGAGACGAACCCCGACCTGGTTGACGAGGGCGTGTCGACGCGCATCTTAAAGAACCAGTTCAACTATAGCGACCGCGGCAGCCAGACAATGAACCAGCCGCTGAAGGAGCGCTGCGTCATCACGGACCCGCCGCCGTCCGCTACCTTCGGCGGCTTAGCGACGACGTGGGCGATATATGACGCCTACGAGGGCGAGCGGATTCAGGCGGAGAAGGCGGCAGCGGCGCAGCGCCGCAGCGCGCACGCTGCCCGCGCTGGCAAGGACGAAGAGAGCGCACTGGCCTCCGCCGCCTCCGCCGCCGGCATCCGCGCGGAGGGCGATATCGGCCCGAAGGGCGTAGAGGAGTTGTTGGCTTCGCGTGAGCTCCGTGACGCGCTGCAGGTGATGGAGAGGATGGTAAACCAGAACGACTGCTACGACATCATCGACGACTTCAAGTACTGGGAGGACCAAAGCGACCAGTTTAAGGAGGACGGAACGCTGCTGCCGCTGTGGCAGTTCTACACAGAGAAGACGCGCAAGCGATCCGTGACGGCCATCGCTTTGAACAGCCGCTATTCCGATCTCTTTGCCGTTGGCTACGGCAGCTACGACTTCCAGAAGCCAAGCAAAGGCACTGTGCACTGCTTCACGTTGAAAAACGCCGTGCCAACCGGCTCCGGTGCTGCGCTGCCCGCTCACCCGGAGTTCTCCTTCTATTTAGACTGCGGTGTGCTGTGCCTCGCCTTCCACCCTCGCGAGCCGTCCCTGCTGGCCTGCGGTCTCTACGATGGCAGCGTCTGTGTCTTCGATATGCGGGTGAGCTCTAGCGAGAGCGAAGCGGTCACCCGCGGCCGCCCACTGTACCGTGCCAATGTGCGCACCGGGAAGCACATGGACCCGGTGTGGCAGATTCTGTGGGTCGAGAACACCACGGAGCTCACCTTCTACTCCATCAGTACCGACGGCCGCGTGACGAACTGGACGCTAAACAAGAAGGAGCTGACGTCGCGCGATGTGCTGAAGCTTAACACGGGCGTCTTCAACGCCGACCCGGAGCAGATGCTGCTCAGCGAGCTGGGCGGCATGTCTTTCGACTACTCGCCCATCCACGACAAGGCCGTCGTTGGCACTCAGGAGGGCAATTTGCTTCTTTGCACCATGAAGCACAACGGGCAGTGTGTGGAGCGGTACGAGGGACACAGCATGGCGGTATACACGACTCGCTGGAGCCCTTTCCATCCGGACGTCTTCCTCACCTGCTCGGCGGACTGGACGGTGAAGCTGTGGATGAAGGGCTCGACCTCTCCGCTGGCTGTGTTTGACCTGGGTGACACGGTGGGCGACTTGGCGTGGGCTCCGTACAGCTCCACCGTCTTTGCAGCCGTGACGGCGGGCGGCAAAGTGTGCGTGTTCGACGTGGCCCAGAACAAGACGGAGCCGCTGTGCGCGCAGACAGTCGTCAAGAACGCGAAGCTGACCCACATCGTCTTCAGCGAGACGGACCCGATTCTCTTTGTCGGCGACACGCGCGGCACCGTGCTGACCTTGAAGTTGTCGCCCAACCTACGCAAAGTGGCGAGGCCTGCCAAGGGAGAGTTGACGGATGCGGAGCACAAAAAGATGGAGGTGGAGAAGCTGAATTACTTGATAGAGGTGACGCTGAAGGACTGGGCGCTGTTGGCTGCGTAGTGGGCGTATATACACGTTTTAATGATATTTTCTTTCTTGCGGTGAAGTGAGGGCAATGATGTGAGTGGTGGAGGCCTCCTCATGGCCCACGCATCGATGCGCTCCCACAGCTGATCGTTATACATATATATATATATATGTTTTGGCTTTAACGGCGCACTGAAGCCTTTGCTGGATTTTCCTAACTCGCTGCGACGGCGCGTGTGTCTGGTCATTCGCTCCTGAGACTCGTTTCCGTGTGCGAGGGTACGACCGGCAGCGGTGCACCTCCGCTGCGCTGCCGGCCCCTTGTTGGCCCGTGTTCGATCTGCTTTTTGTTGTGCCAAGAGGCGGCCGCGACCCGGCGCACTTAAGAAGCGTCGCAAAAGGAAAGAATGGGCGGCTTTGCGTAGTGGAACGAGGCGCCCGCTGGTGGGTTAAGCAGCTGCCGTGACGGCCGCGCGTGCTATATGCACACTGTTGCACCTCCTTCAATCGTATGAAGTCTTTGTTGTTGCTGCCGTTTGTCGGGCTCCTTGGCTCATGCACTGACTGTCGTGCGTCAGCTGCATTGGGCTCATCGCCTCTTGAATTTTTTTTTTTGGCCCTTCCCCCCGGTGCATCCCGCGTGTTGCGGGGTGTGTGGGGTGCACCCGCAGCTACTGTAAAACATCGCCGGCCTCTTTATTTGTATTTTTTCATTGATGTAAATTTGTGATGTATATTGCCTTCCGACTTTTGCCCCGTCCTATGTGGCATCTCGTGCTTTAAAGCGCCAACAGACGGGTTTACATAGATCATGCAAGTGATGTGCAGCCACAACAAGAAAAAGGGCGCCCAGCGCGTGGCGCTTCTTCTGGACTGGAGGTTTGATGGTGGCGCACCTCCCCACCCCTCGTGTACGAGTGTAGACGATAGGGTAGGGAGATTCGAGAAGGAGAGGGGGAGACAGCTGCTATAGGCTGCTCTCGCAGGTCTTTCTGCGCTGTCGATGCAACGCCGCGCTGCTTCCCAGGGGAGCTCACACGCCCGCCTTTGCGTGGTGCGTCCAGGGCACCAATTCAGCATCCCCAGCGCTCCTAATCACGACGAATTCGCTTCTGGAAAGGCTTAATTTAAGCTCATCAGCACGTGAGAGTAGTCTACCGTCTAGCAACACTAGATCAGCATCGTTTTTTTTTTTTCACGACTTTGCGCTCCTGTGGCTTCACATTCTGCTGAACTTCCTCGGTCTTCGCTTCTTCTCTACGTTCTTCTACTGATGCGATGCGCGTCTTGTGGCGGGCACTTACTACCCCTCTGAACTCAGCTTTCACAGCGTCATTGCACTTGGCGAGGCCGCAGCTTACGTTTTACGCAGCACGCGTAGTTCCCCACTCCCTATCTTCTACTGCCGCACGCACCTCCTTCTTCGGTTGGGGACGCGTTCTCTCTACAAGCGCCATACAACTGTTGTGAAGCACTTCGCGACACATATCTCGTGTACCACCGTCATCGCGTGCTGTTGTGCTGCCCTCCGTTTCATTTCGGCCTCAGCTTTTCCTTGTTTTATTCGTTGTTGACTCACAGCGCACACACGGCGACGAATACATACATACATAGATCTTGTTTTGATCGAAACAACTATTTATTTGTATTTCTTTCTTTCGAAAGGCCGGAGACTCGCTTAAGCAAGGGGCCACGGAGGCAGAACACTACTCACCACTCGCACACTTGTCACACCCCACTGCCATCTCAGCTCTGACTTCACGACGCGCTTTACCCATTATCACTGTTGTTGTCGTCGTTGTCGGTCAGAGAGATCAGAGGCACTGGAAGTTGTGACAATTCACTTCATAGATTCACCCCAGCGCTGTGACGACCGCCTCTTTCTTTCACCCCCTCCCCTCACGTTCGCCGGTGCCTTTTTGCTGTGGAAAGTTGCATGAATTGCGCGAGAGTCGATCGGACGTTGCAGCACCGCGTTGTGCCCGCCTGTCATCGCCTCATCGCACTTTCTTCTTACGTTCTTTTTGCTTTCTCTCTTTAGATTGGTGCGTATTGTGCCGCACGCGCGCTGCTACTGCACTGGGCATCTACACGGATATGGAAGCGTTGCCCTCGCTGCCAGAGCATCATCCTCTTTGACCGCAGTCCCGCACGAAACATACACGTGGTACGTGGAGAGAGTGAATCGAAGGAGCGTTACGCGCACTCTGGCATCCGCCTCTCGGAAGTCTAAGCATCCCATCCCCGTCACGTACTGCCCGGTTGCAAGACTCCAGAATCTGCTTTCCTTTTTTCAAAAAGGCAGGTTGCGGCTGCATCTTGAGCAGCGTAGAGGAGGTGGCAGTGCATCACAGAATACAGAGCAGTGGCGTACACATATACGAGGCCGCTCCACTCATAGAACAGCACCGCCTCCTGTTTTGCCTTTAAATCCCCTATCTTCCTATTGGCTGCATCCAAGATTGCCCAGCCCGGGTGTCATCCTTCCGGAAAAGTGACTAAATATCCGCCTGGGATTTGCGTAATCGATGAGTGCATCGCTGCAGGTTTGCCCCAGCGCTCCACAGGATCGCCTCACCCACTCCTCCTCTTTCTCCACAATTGCCCGTGTGTGGAACGACCGCTTGCGCGGCTCTTCGAATTCGTTGCCTCGCGAGCTGGAGATGTGCGACGTGGCCGAAGTCACGCCCTCGTCCAAGCGCGAGGCGCGGCTACGTGGGTCGGCGCTGCTGAACTCCACGCCAAGCCACTTTGATGTCATGGCTGCTGCATCCACCGGAGGAGACACCGAAGGCGGCCTCACGGACAGTCCGGCCGCCACGGTGCGCCTGCGTTCCTCGTCGGTGCGCTGCAGCGTAACTCGTATGCCGGACGGCACCCACAGCAGCAGCCGTAGTAGCGGTGGGCGACTGTCTTTTGAACTGACAGGGTCGCAGCTGGAGTCGAAGCTGCGCGGGCAGGTGGCTTCGGCCACCACACCACGCCGCTTCGTTGACCCGAACGAAGAAGCCAGCGTGGTCACGGCCAAGCCGCTCTTCCCTAACACGCTGCTGACCGATGTGCAGGACGAAGGCCGGCTGCTGACGCTCGTGTTGGACCTCGACGAGACCCTTGTTAGCAACCGTGACACGCGCCGGTCGGGGGCGGTGCTGCGCCCCTACTGCCTGCACGTGCTGAATGCGCTGCGCCACATGAAGGAGCTGGAGATTGTGCTGTGGACGGCATCGACAAAGGAGACTGCCTCACCGGTGGTGGAGCAGCTGCACCAGACGGGCATCATCTTCGACGACATCATCTACCGCAACAATCTGTGGTTTACGCAGCCGATTCACACGAAGGACTTGAAGCTGCTGGGGCGCGACATGGACCGCGTGTTGATCGTCGACAACTCCGTGGGCTGCTGCAAGATGCACCCGCGGAACTCGCTGCTGGTCGAAGATTTTCACGGCGTGCGCCGACGCACCGATGCGGCGTTGGTTAATGTTTACTACGTCGTCGATGCCCTGCTGCGTATGCTGCGTGAGCGGGACATGTCCGTCTCCGAAGGCCTGCGGTGCCTGATGGCGGAGGGGCAGCTGTGCCACACGGTGAGCTACGACCTGCCGGAGTTCTTCAAAAACATCCCGCTGATGGCGGTACCGGAGTTGAAGCGGCCGCCAATCGGTCGTTTTGTTCGCGCCAACACCACCCCACCGAACACCTCCATTATGCAGCACTGGGTGTATTAGCTCGAGTGCGGGGGTGGGTGGGTGGGGAGCACAGAGGCAGCGGCCCTCCCCGCTATGGGGGACTTCATTCTGCTGGTCTTCGGCCTAGACAAGGCGGATGCCGGCGCCACGATGTGACGTTTTCCATACTGCGCAGAAGAGAAGACAAGCTGAGAGATGACGATTGCCACAACGTAAACGAAAGGGAGAGTATGGAGTACAGAGAATGCGAGGCACGATTGATGGTTGTGTTATCCGTGGCGCTGAATGACAGGATGCGTGAAACCATCTGCCCACGCACGCTTGCCAGCTTCTTTCAGTTAGTTCCTGATCTGAATGCTGACTGAGTCGCCAAGGACTTCCATTCACGGTACACCCGAAACTTCATAAAACCATAGATGATGGCTGGACAGAGAACATGCAGTGCTACCTTGGCAGGCACAAGCGAACAACAGCAACCACCTCTCTCTTTCTATATATATATATATGATTAGAATCCAGCTGCAGCGCATCGTCACAAGATTTTGAAACGAGGGCAGTCCACTGATACGTGCGGATGCAAAGCGGATTGCGCCTGCAGGTGGTCGTGGTGCGGCTGACATATGGTTTCTTTACCTTGCCTCTGTTGGTGTGTTTCACGCCGTTCTTTTATTTCTCCTTGGGCCCTTTCTTTTTCCGTTGAAGAGTGCTGTTTCGACTAGCAGAGCACGAAGGGAGCGTATCCCTCGCGCTCTCTTCCTCTCATCCTCCCACCCATAGGCGCCTGTCTCTGCTCCGTGGTCTCTGCAGGAGTATAGCCTCGCTTTCGCCTGTGCTTCTTTCCAGATATTGTCGATAGATCGCTTCTTGTTTTACTATTTTTTGGTGGGCGACGGCGTGACCCCCCATCAGTTCTCGCGCACTTCTCGTTTAAGCAAATCTCTCCCCCACCCACGAGATCCACGATGGCCTCTGCGAGGAGCGCACCCTTTCTTCCTTTGAGTGTAATGGAGCGCCCGCCGCTGTGCCGCCACGTGTGCGGGGGGGGGGGGACTTGCGTTTCTGCTATTTTTATTTGTGTTTCTTCTAGATATCATTTCCTTGATGTTGTAGCGACTCTTCAACTGCTTCGAGGATCTGCATTGCTCAGCTTTGTGCTGTGTTTGCGCAATACGTAGACGCAGGTGGCAACTCTCGCCGTGGGACTTAAACTTTGGCGAGAGCTGTAGCTGAACACTGCGGGAAGGAGATGTGGCCTTCAGCGTGTATGTGCTTGTAGGCGGAGAGCATATACATGTATGTATATGAGGGTGTCTTTGGGTTTTTAGATGCTGGGCACTGCCCTCACTCGATCGTTATTCGTTGTGTAGCACTCCCCTCCCCCGTATGTTCACCTAACGTGTATACGTCTCGTTTTCTTTCCTTTTCCGTTGTGTGTACTGATGCATGCATGGTGCTTCAGAGGCGATCATCAGTACTTCATTTTTCTTTCTTTCTGGCTTTTCTTCTCCGCGTCTTAGACTCACCCCATATGCTTTGTGGTTCCCCAGTCTTACGGTCTCTTTGTTTCTAACCCACGGCGTGCAGCGCCACCGTAAAGCACAGCATCACAAAGCGAGTAACGGCATCAGTCGATGTGCTCCTCTCCACCACTTGCACTGCGGGCAGTGTCACATTTGGTGGCGAAGAAGTTGTTCGGAGCATGCGCTACTCCTATCGTGTTTGCCTCTTGGCATGCGGCGTGCCGCTTGCTACTGACGCCTTTCGACTGCGCTAGTGTTGCCGTTCAGGGTGTGACCGTGGGGCCGCAGCGAGTGAAGTGCCGTCTGACCGATGCTGATGATGACGGCGTGTTCGTCTCATTTCGTTCTTCGAACTCCCGCCTCCTCATTATTTGTTGTCTCTGTGTCATGTACATTACGCGTTCCCCACTTCCTCTTCTTCAAAAAAGTAAAACAACGAACGCATTTCGTGTTGCTTCCTAAGCGAGCCCCCCCCCCCCCCC